>RCUC01042516.1:0-28079 GCA_003697995.1 Taxidea taxus jeffersonii
CAACAATAATAATCATAACAGCAACAACTAACATTCATATGGCAAAAATATTGCACTAGATGCAAAAACTAATAATTGAGGAAGAAAAATATCCAAGATATTGAACCCAGTAGGCATGGCAACCATAAGCTACCAGGAGATGTGATTTAATGTGTCTGGGGAGATGGGGATTGGAGCAATTAAACCAGATTGAAGGACAACCAAAACTGTTAGCAAATTCATAGCCAACATCTGCTTTAGGGCGGCACTACTGCTTGGGTGAGTCAGAGGATTTCTGGGAAAAGGACTCTGCAATGTCAAGCTTAACAATTTAGCTTTCTTTGCGAGGAGGTTGCGGGGGTAAGCGGGAATGGGAATGGCAAGTTGAATTTACTTTTCCCTGCACTCCAGTTCTTTGTATGACCTCAAAACTGCAAGCCAGGCCTACACCCCAACTCTCATTCCATGGGTCCTGATAACTGCAAAGGACTCCCCCTGGCTTAGAATCCTTCAGCTTCTAGTGGGCCAAGAACATGGGGTGGGACACTAGGAAAGTTTCCAACTTCCTTGTTACCTTAGAAACTGTTAAGGTTTCCCTGTAGGCCGCAGCATTACAGTGTCTGATTGCAACAAAAGCAAGAAGCAAACGTTTCTGCCCGTGCCAAGAGAATAATGCTCTTAGAAAGAAAGATTGGATCAACAGCTCTATATGTATGAAGAGCAGTTGAATGTGATCAGGGACCAGAATATCATTTTATTAAGAGAGAGTAGATGCCCTTGCTACTTGAGAACTCAAATTTGTTTCCTCAAGAAGTTTTCATTTTCCTCTGCTGTGCACATCTGTCACCTACTTGCTTGCATTGATTTTTTTTTTCTTTTAAAGAAAAAAAAGGCAGCATACAACTGGTCTACAGTGTGGTGGAGTTTAATGAATGGGAAGTATTTTGAGTTTCTTTGATGAAAGATGTTGGCTTCCACTTGTGGTCTTACTGCACAATTTTCCTGGTGGTTGTTAAGGTTTTAAAGTGAAATAAGAATTCAACTGGACCTGAAACACTGCTGATGAGTGAGTTTTTATTCAATACATTAAAGAAAATAGCACGTTAACATCACCTAAGCCCCTGATTGTATCTGAAATATTGCTAAACTATAACCCAATACAGAGACAGATTAAAAAAAAAAAAAAAGTTAACAAAGCCCCAAAAGTGGGTATTAGCTTTCTACCAATGGATAATTGTAATGCCAGTGTAGGTTTCTGAAAGATACACCAATAAGATTGCCAGGAGTCAGCACCTGGTGTTTTAGGCAAGTTCCATGGCAAAGTTGACTACGGCTACTCTCTGAAACTGCATTTGAGATCAGCAAGAAACAGAACATTTAACAGAACAAGAACAAGAAACAGAACAGAACAAGAAACAGAAGTATTTGTGTATGCAAATTAGTTTAAACATTCGGTAGGCTTCCCATTATTGTGAATGGCTTTTCCTTCTCTCTGATGACACAGAAATACCATACGTTCCAAGCCCTCACACTTCCTGGAGCGCTGCCTGGGTAGGCTTCCTGAGAGGACGCTGACTCTTACTCAGAGCACAGTCCTAACGAGTCTGGTTAGCTGGTTGCTAAACCCGCAGCATATTACAGATCCGACTTGAGGTAAGGGAGTGTGGAGGCTCCAGAAAGAGCCCTGGTCTCCCCGAGGAGTGACGCAGACACGCTCGCCAAGAATTTCACTCAGCAATCAATTCAGTCTTTGTGGTCAGCATACATAGTACCTACAGCCCAGGTTGGCTGGGTGGCCGGCGAGCCATCTGGCCCATCAGCCAGGGAGATGGGAACTCCTTGTCTGCTGCTTGTGTCGTGCATGTGGTGCTGTCCTATCATTCCAGTGAAATTCCGATCTTTCTGGATTATGTCCTGCTGATATACCTGCTGGGCAGGACATAGCCCAGCATGTGGTTGTTTAGCTGGTGCATGGTCTGAGCGCTCACCAGCCTTGAGAGCAATTGTGGAGTCGCCATCTTTTGAGGACCTACTGGGTTTGGCTCTGAGCCCCACAGTTCAGCCCACTGACCTGATGTGTAGACTCCGGGTTCAAATCCTCATTTCCTAGCGGACTGCTCATTAAGTAACCCTGACCAGCGACTCATTCTGCCCGCCCCTCAGTTTCTTCATCTGCAAAATGGGAATTATAACACGACCTAACTCAAAGATCTGTTAAGAGGACGGCACGAGATCACATAGGAAAGCACCCAGCACATTTACAAAGATTGATACAGGAGGCACTTCGAGCTAGAAGAGGCTTCGTCAGTCAACTTATCCTGATACCTCATTTTTTAAAATGAGTTCCGGAGATGTTAAGTGTAATGGCCAAATATTGGCAGAAATATTGGCAGGGAATGTGGCAAAAGAAAAGAAAAACAATTGCATATCTGGTCTATGCCAGGAACATCACTTCTACTATCATTTTCGATCCTCAGAAAGTTCTCTGAGGTGATCTTCTCTTTTTCTGGAAGAAAAAGCTCAGAGAGTTTCAGTAAGTGGCCAAAGGCCACACAGCTGATGCCTGCTGGAACTGAAAGGCAAAGCTGGGTTTGCTGGACTCCAAAGTCCACGTCCATTCCTTTTGACTGCCCTTGTCTCAACGTGGAAGGCAGGACTCCTATTTTTAGGTAACCTCCTTGGTACCAGATATAAAATGCTTCAAATTGATCAGAACACTCCTGAGCTATTATTTGTGGGGGAGATTGAATTGTACCATAGAGGTGTGCAATTGGACAGGCACTTTTTTGCTGAAATCCCAATATGAAAATGTTTCTTCCCAGCAAAGGCAGAAAAATGCAGCTCTTTTTGCATCCTGCCTTCACGTGGCAGAGAATGCTAATAGAGGAGAGGAGCACAGACGGGACATGGAGGGCACCGTCTGAGCAGACAGAACCACAGAGCCATGTAAACAATCCCAGAGAAAGACATTTCTTGGCAATTAGAAGTGGGTATATTGCAGGAAGCATTGGAAGAACCAATCTCTGTAGAAATGAACAGACAAAGGCTGTATTTAAAGGGAAAGCTGAGGAATTACACGGGCAGAGCTGGAGAAAACTCTGCAGGTAGTCACAAGGCCCCAACCAGAGCCACGGCTGCCCTTCCAGCACAGTCTGCCTGTGGCAAAAAGAGCATCGCTGCCACAGCAAGAATCGGCAGAATCTGAGGGCAGAGGAGTCCTGACCGAGTGGAGGTAGCGACTCGTCCCTTTAGTCCCAGAAGGAACTGGAACGCTTCGCTGGCTCACCGTGGCTCTTTTGCAGAGACAGTTGTCGTCTGTTGCGTGGAACTCAAGGTCAGACCTCTGGGTTTGAATCCCAGCCTCACCACCTGCCAGCTATATGGCCGTGAGCAAGTTCCCTAACCTGAGTAGCTCCGTGCCCGCATTTCTAACATGGCTTGAAAAACTGTGCCCCCCTCATAAGGATACGGGGCGGATTCAGTGAGTAAACTCGTGCATGGACGGTGCTTGGAATAACCGTGGGCACACAGCAAGAGATCAATAAATTGTCACCATTATTTGGACTCTGGGGGTTACTCGGAGGCTACGATGAGATAGGATTCATGTGTGGCATACAATAAATCCAGGGAAAAGGGAGACTGTTACACTTGTGTGTATTTAACACTCACAGGCTTGGTAGACATGAAACGTTGAATTCCTAAAATCTTGGATTAACCCATTCAGGACCATTGTAAGTAGATATCTGGTCCCGATAGACCCTACATGACCTGTGCCACCAAGATTCTGGTAACAGAGCAGGCAACTGGGAAAGTGCCACCCCCCCCCCCCCCCCCCCCCCACTGCGGAGAAGGCTGCTCCAAAAACAGACTTCTATGCTTGCCTCCAATGTCATCCACTGATAACAGATTATGGTGCAGTTTCTTTTTCGGAAGACATCAGCAGCAAAAGGACACAAACCACAAAGCAGGATCCAGCATTCTCTTCTGAGAAATCAAATGAATTAAAGGTCAGCATCGTACATGTATGGTGGACTCTCTCCCATGAATCTTTTCGAAAATTCTCCCAAAGACAGTAAGCACTGACCTGCTGCTTTATTGCAGGGGAGGGAGGCTGGGGGAGGGACCCCTTAATAATGCAAACGGAAGGCACTTTATTTTAAAGGATCACAGCTGATCCTAACTGGCAAAAGCTGAAAAAAGTGAGATTCGTGAAAAGCAGTAGGAGAATATACTGGCCATCTTTGCATCAGTCAACTGAGATTCGGAATGAGGTTCACCCAAAGGCCACCCTCTGACTGGTGATTTACATGGTATCAGTGAAGTAATAAAGCCGCCGTGGGGGAGAACTCGCTACAAAAACAGGGCTTCCTCTGCTGCCTGACTGGCGGGTGGAGAGCAAATTGATGCCATCTGCAGAGAAAGCTGGAGAATGTGGGGTGTTGGTGGGGGCGGTCTGGGAGGAGGAGCAGGTTGAGCTTCCCCTCTACTCAAGAGTTTTTGAAATTATCCGAAAACAAAAGAAGACCTGGACCCCTGAGGTCCATGATAAATAAAGCAATCTGCAACTTTGTGACAAATATGACCCTCCGCCTGCAGAAAGTTTACTGTTTCTGACCAGCTCTTCAAACCTCCTGAATCATCTACCCAAAGGCGAAGCATTTGTGATACTAAGTAACCCAGTCTTAAAATGCCCAGGGTGAAATTTATTTTTTTCTTAGAAGAAGCAACTTTGTATTCTCAGGCTGTGTTTGCGTTCCTGTGCAGGCGGGGACGGGCTGTTTTGAGAGACATGACCCGTCCATGTCATTGAACCAAATCAAGTAAGAAGTCTCCTTGGTGAGATAGCGTGTTGGATTTCAGCTACTCTCCCTTCTCAGGACCATCCCTCGAGCGGAGACAGCAGCGTGGCCGGCCACCCAGCCGGTCAGGTGGTCCACTTCCGTCAGGTGATCTACAGCACCTTCTAGAAGATTCTACACGGTACAGCCTGGAGCCAGTGGAAACCTGACTTAAAGTGGCTACCAGGTGACCAGCCTGGAGCCACTCTCCCCCCAATACAGAGAACTTTATCATTAGTTTGAGGGCTTTATCATTAGTTTGACACGACCATCATCAGCCCCTTTGTTTCCTCCTGGCAGGACGAGTATAAGTGAAATTTGTGCAAATCCCCCCTTTGGACATGATGAAGCATTCCATAAACTGAAAATCTTAGGACCCAATTATAAAGGCCAAATTGCTATTTTACTCCCTAAGATAAATAGCTACGGTCTCAAACATTTGCCCTTTGTAATTTTCCTCATCTCATGGATTCCTCACACTAAATCCAGGAGGAAAGTATTTGTTCTGGTCATGGATCTATCTGTTGGTTGCAGGTAACAGAGGCTCAATTCAGCTGAAAAAACAGGAAGGAAAGAGAGTTGGGGATTACTGTAAGTTTGAGGCACAGTCTCACCAGATCTAGGAAAAACTGAACAAATCAGTTCAGACCAGACAAAATTGAGGTAGTTCTGGGACCTGTAACTATCTACTTCCATCCTTCCCTTGGGTCCGTGTCCACCCTGGTTTGAATATATACTATTTGGAGTGTAATCAGAGTACAAAAATGACCAACTGTCAGAAGATATCTCAAAGTGAGGGGCCTGTGGCCGGAGAAAAGGATTCAGGCAAAGCGTCACTCCCAGATAATTCTAGAAGAGCATTATCTCCATCCAAGCCCATAATGAAAGTGAGGCCTAAGAGAGCTAGAAGGGCTTAGTCATACAGCCAGCAAGTGGCTTCAGGCCATCTGAGAGCACAGGTGTTTTCTGCAGACAGATGTACGTTGAAATCCTATAGGTCACTTGCTGTGGGGTCCTGGCCAGGTTTAATCTCTTTGCACTCCAATTTCTTCCCCCATCAAAATGGGCTCACGTCAAAGGTTGGTTTTTAAGACTGAATAAGATGAGATCATCTATTTTGCTCATCTACATTCGAGGCTGGGACATAGCACCATGGGAAAGGCAGTAACAGCCTTCCTCTCACCTGTGACACCGTGTCCCGGGCTGCATCGCAGTTCACCGTGAAGCGTTATTGATCTTTTGCTGTCCTTCCTTCAGTCTGTGGGCTGCCACTCCCAAAGACTGCCACCAAGACTGCCAGCTCCTTAGACTGTGTCTCATTTCTCTTGCATCCCACCCTGGGCTGGCTGAGCACATGGGTCATCTCTCCAAATTCCTGTGGAATTGTAACTGGCTGAATCCGTTCCTACGTCACTCTCCTCCCTGCAAATCCATGAAGGACCATGCACCATCTTGGTATTTCCTTGCTTCTTCCTCGGCTATCTGCTTCTTCTGGGCACTGACCTGGTTTGTTCTTTTGTTTTTGTTTTTGTTTTTTTCCTCTTTTCCCTTCTATCTCTTTTTCATGCAGCTCCACCTGGAGGTCAGTGACTCAAGTTCAACACCAACACAAATTTATCGCAGCAGGAAAATGCCGCCCCCACAGCCTCCCATGCAGGGAGGGCTGTTCAACTTCAGGTGACTCCAGAAGAAGGGAAAGAATTCTAAATTCTATTTCTTGAGTGTGTTATCGTGGGATTTCTCTATGGGAGGGGGGCAGGGAGGGAGGATAACTCACAACAGTCATCCTACAAACTTCTCCCAGATATATGCAAAATCTGGATCTCAGCAACAGTGCTCAGGAATCACCTAGACAAGGGACTAACTTTGAGG
This sequence comes from Taxidea taxus jeffersonii, assembly GCA_003697995.1. NCBI lineage: Eukaryota > Metazoa > Chordata > Mammalia > Carnivora > Mustelidae > Taxidea > Taxidea taxus. The sequence continues at coordinate 6,690 of RCUC01042516.1, forward strand.
AGAGATATCCCTCTCATACAGATGCAGAAATGATAGAAACAGGAAAGAAAAGGCAACTCACATTTGACAAATACTGTCTTGTGTCTGCACTTTACACACAGTACTTGATCCCCCAGCAACCCGGGGAGGTGGGGAATCTTACTCCCGTTTCCCAGATAAGGAACCCTGAAGTGAAGAACCTTAGGTGATCCTATTAGTCAGGGAAGTGCTAGAACCCCTTCACTTCCCCCTTTTCATGTTTTAGGCAACGCCACTTGACTGTTACCTGGGAGAGAAGGCCGGTTCCTAAGAAGACTGGCTGAGCAGAGCCAAAAGAAGGAATGGAGTTGTTTAGGAACAAAGCCCTAGATGATCATCACTGAAAAAGAAAGATTTCCACCGCTTAGTGTGGAACCATGGAAAGACCATTCTAAGAAGTACAAAATCCTTCACACAGGGGCTTTTGGATCCAACCGAACCCTCGCTCTATCTTTTTTTTTTTTTTAAAGATTTTATTTATTTGTTAGAGAGAGAGAGAGCAAGCACAGGCAGACAGAGTGGTAGGCAGAGGCAGAGGGAGAAGCAGGCTCCCTGCCAAGCAAGGAGCCGGATGTGGGACTCGATCCCAGGACGCTGGGATCATAACCTGAGCCGAAGGCAGCTGCTTAACCAACTGAGCCACTCAGGCGTCCCTCGCTCTATCTTTTATGATATGACCTTGGGCAGGTTACTTACCTTTGCTAAGTCTCAGTTTCCCCACTTGTTAAAAAGAATAGTGGTAATAGTGGTACCTACCTCATACAACCACTGTAAAGATTAAATGCAACAGCTTGCATAAAGTATTCCTTGCTTAAGAAAATGCCTGCTATATAGCAAGTACTCAAAAATGTGAGCCATTATCAATAGTGGATAATCTTAAATAAATGGGGCTTTCTTTGTCACGGAAATTGCTACAAGGATGATAAATAAGATGTCCTTCCTTAATAAAGAGATGTGATTCATTTACAAGGAGGACACATTTGCATGTAGACAATAATGTGATAATATCATTAAATGCAGTTTGTTCCTCTAAGAAGTTTGAACAAACTACTCCCCATTGATGCTGAGCCCCACCCCCTTGCTTGTTTACATGATTAAATTGCTTAGCAACCCCGCTTCTAATCTTAATGTAGAGATAAAACATTTCTATCAAGAACAGGATAGCAGCACCTGGCTGGCCCAGCTGGAACAGCTTGGAACTTTTGATCTCAGGGTCATGAGTTCAAGGCTCAAGTTGGGTGTAGAGATTACTTAAACTTTTAAAAATTAAAAAAAAAATTTTTTTAAAGAATAGGACAAAGTGCTATACACCTTAGATATACTATTACCATATTAGGGATTAAGCAGAAAAATCACATGATTTTGACTTTCTGCAAAGTCAGTTGATTGTTCCTAGCCAGTGTGTGAGGCGAGGGCTGACCGCAGTAGCTTGGTGTGTTGGTGGAAGGGCGAGGAACATCTTGGGAATGGATGAGTCTCTGAGCTCTTGGTTCTGAGTCCTATCTCATCATTAATTCTGCTCATTCTCTTCCCTGCCTAGGGGCCTAGCTCGACAATGAGAGAGGGAAGAAGGTGACAGTGATAAACTCTGCCTACACAGAAAAAGATATCTCAGTTACTCTGTGGAGCAGAGAAATTCCTGAGCCTACAACACCTCCGACACCCTGAAATTCCAACAGTGTCAATATCCCCTTGCCAAGGGCAATATTCTCATCTTTTTGCTACCAGCCTTTCCTATGCTCCATATTTCCACACTGTGGGCCTCATCTGTAACCTTTCATAGAGGAGCTCTTATCACTGGGCACTCCATTCTAAATCCTGTTTTCAAACAAGGTAGGGGAAAAAAAGAAGTATGTATTTGATTTTATGATTGACTTCTAAGACCTGAGCTAGGTTTTCCGACATGAATTTTTGAGGGCTGATCACTTGGACTGCTATAGCAAAGACTCCAGATTTGCTCTCCTTTTTAGGTAGAGTCCTTTCCACGGTATGTTCTCTTTCTTTCTGTCTCTGTCTCTCCATCTTGTCCTCTTGAATACTGGACTTAGGATCAGAAAACCCACCTCCAGACTTAGCTCAGATCTAGTTTCTAGCCTCATTAGTTTTGGGCCTTGAATAAATTACGCCACCATTCTGAGCATCTATTTTTCTGTATATCCAATGAGGTAGCTCTACTACGTGAATGCCAAAGTCCTTCCTAGCTCCAAAATTTCTAACCCTTCATACATCTAAGAAGGACTTTCAACTTTGAATAGAATATAAAGGTCACAACAGGCTAACAGCCACACTGTCGCAAGAAGGAAAAAAATAGGTACATTGCAAGCATCCTTCAAGACACTGAAGAGAGATGGATACAATGACGTTAGATAAACTAAAATTCCTGAGTGAACTTATAATCACCAGCTATTTGCATCCCAAGGAGCATTTGCCCGTTGTGGGTATTGGCTGAAGACTGGATTCCCCAAGTAGGACCCTGCTGGGGAAAAGAGAAAACAGCAGAACTTTTGGTGAATGTGTAGGACTGGAGTAATGGATTAGAAAACAGAAAAGTGCCAAATACAAGACTCATTCCCTGAAATCTGGGATGGTAGGGAAGGCTTATGTGGGCTAAACCAGAAAGAGAGAATAAATTTTTTTCTAGTCTGCAGTGCCTTGGAGACAAAGTCTCACTAGAAATAAGGGTTTGCAATGAATGCACAGCAGTTCTTTCCCTTAGACCATTTGCCAGATTCTGAACCTATGTGAAATGGAAATCTGTAACATAGGCTCAGAGCCTCTGAAGAGCAGAACCGTTAAAGCTGAGGAGAAAGGGAGTTTCTGTGCTCCCCACTGAAAGCCCTTTGCAAAGAAGAGGGACAAATCAGAGGTGAACAGGCTTATTTACTAAAACTTACTAAAAGCTGCCACCCAACCTCACACCCAGCTTCATCTGGTAGCTGTCTGCCTACCAGAGGAATAGAGCAGCCTTTGATGGTAGAGAATTTCATCTGAGCATTCTGGCATTTCTTTGTTTTGTTTTTGGGTTCCCAATGCCTATAGTACAATTCAAAATTACTAACATGAGGAGAGAATGGAAATGTGATTGATAACCAAAGGAAAAAAAGTTCAAATAATAGAAGCATAGCCACAGATAATTCAAATGTGGTAATTAGCAGATAAAGATTTTAAAATAATTAAGATTATTATATCTAAAAACAGAGGGGAAATGAATTAAAAGATTAAGAATTTCAACAGAGAATTGAAATTGTTAAAAAAAAAAATCCAATGGGTATTCTAGGGTTGAAAAAATACAGTAATATATCATCTAAACTGAAGAATTAATTGAATAAGTTTAACAGCATGTAGAACACAGAATTTTTAATTCAAAGACCAGATCACTTAAAATTTAAAAAAAAAATAGCCCAAATTGAAACACAAAAGTAGGGGAAAGGAGTGAAAAGAACAGAATAAAATATAAGAGACATGTGGCATACAGCAAAAAAAAGAAAGAAAGAAAGAAAGAAAAGGCAGTATTAAATGTAATTGAAGTCCCAGAGGGAGAGGAGAAGGGGAACAATGGTTGTAGAGATAACAGAGAATGCTCCAAAAGTGATCAAAGATATCCACTCACAAATTCAAAAACAGGGAACACTAAGAAGAGTAAAAACCACATGAAAAGCACATTTAGGGACATCAGATTCAAAGTGCTGAGAATTATGAGGTACCTCGGTGGCTCAGTGGGTTAAGTCTCTGCCTTCAACTCTGGTCATGATCTCAGGGACCTGGGATCAAGCCCTGCATCGGGCTCTCTGTTCAACGGAGAGCTCCTTCCCCTTCTCTCTCTGCCTGCCTCTCTACTTGTGATCTCTCTCTCTCTGCGTCAAATAAATAAATAAATAAATTTTTAAAAATCTTAAAAACAAATCAAAGTGCTGAGAATTAAAGACAAAGAAGAAAATCTGAAAAGAGTCAAAGGAAAAAACAGACACATTCCCTTCAAAGTAACAAGAAGACTGATAGCTGACTTTTTGATAGAAACTATGGAAGCCAAAAACAAAACTATGGAAGCCAGAAGATAATGCTTTAACATCATTAAACCTGAAAGGAAACTGTGATACCAAATACAATTATATCAAGTGAAAATGTACAACACTTAAGTCAAAATATAGATATTTTCCAACAAACAAACTTTGACGGAGTTTGTCTCTAGAACAGCACTATAAGATTTACTAAAGGAAAACTTCCAGGTGGAAAGAAAATAATCCTAGATGGAAATAGTAAACTTTGGGAAGGAATAAGGAACACTGGAAGGAATAAATATGTGTATAATTATTTTTAAATACTAACTTTTTAAAACAAAAATGAGGAAAGATTTGTGAGAACACAGTGTTAACACAAATGTTAAATAGTGTCACAAAGAACGGGATGATCCAAATGATGTTAAACTATTGAAAGTTTCTTGACTTACTTGTGAAGTGGCAAAATGTTGACTTACACTATATACCGAGAAGCTAGAAAAGCACAATAACTTTCTAGGATAAAAGCTACAAGAAAATCCAGAAGGAACAAAAAGATACTAGAGAATAAGATGGAAAATAAATACTTCAAAAGCAGGTAGAAAAGGAGGCATAGAAGAACAAATTATAAATGGGAAAAATAGAAAGAAATAGCAAGTAGAAAGAATTAAACTATTTCAGTAATTATAGAAATACATGGACTAAGCATCCAATCAAAAAAGAAAGATAAAATGGATTTTTTTTAAAACACAAGACTCAATTATAGGTTCTTTACAATAAATAGATTTTAAAGTTTAATGTATTTATCTGGAAGGAGTAAGTCAAGGGCTTTGAAGAGGAAGTGCCCCAGGTTTGAGTTCTAGTATCTGATTATAAACTGAGCTTACCTAGGTAAGTTCTCTGAGCCTCAGCTCCCTTATCTATAATAAGAGTAACAATACTTATCTGATAAGGGTTTTGTGAGAATAAATAAAATTAATGAGAAAAACCAGGACAGTGACTAGAAAACCCTCAATTTGTAATAGGTATAATTTTTCCTCTCATTACCACCACCCAAGATCCCAGTCTCTCTTAGAGGGGGACTGTAATATTGTGACTAATGGCTTGGGTGCTCAAATCACACTGCTTGGCTTTTAATGCCAACACAATCAGTTACTATCCCCATGACCTTGAGGAAGTACTTAACCTCCCTACACCTCAGTTTTCTCACCTATAGTTCTACATCTCAGAACTGTGAGGATAAAATGAGATAATCTCTTAAGACACTTAGCACATGGCCTGGAACATGAGTGCTCTCTATGCAGCAGTCCGGGGGACTATTAGAACATAAATCAGATAATGACTATCATTTGCTCAAAAGCTTTCAAGTGTCTTCCCCCTGCAAAGAGAGTAAAAGCCAAAAACTTTCCAATCACCTATCATGTCCCTTAAGATCCCTTACCTCCCTGAGCTCATCAACTAGCTAATCTCTTGCTTATTTAACTGACTTTGGACACACCTGTCTCCTGGCATCTCCTCAAACCAGTCAGTTATGCTGCTATCCCGGAGTTATTATACCCATATGTTATACTGATATTATACTGTCCTCCTCCTGGACAGTTCTCCACTCCACAACCACCACACCAGCCCTGAGATCAGCGTGGCTTTGCTCCTTTCCATTGGCGGGTCTTGCTCAAATGCAATATTCAGTGAAGGCATATGGGACTAGGCTATGGAAGACTGTACCTCCCTCTCTTACCCTGCCACACTTCCCTGTCTTACTTCCTGGGTTTACCTTTTCCCTTAGAAGAAATCCCCACTTAATATTCTTTTCCATTAAAACCCTTTATGGGTTTGTTGTATGTTTTCTCCCACTCCAATATAAGCCCATGAAGGCAGGGATTTTTGTCTTTGACCCTTACCATAGCCCACAGCACAGAGACAACTATCTGGCACTTAGTAGGCACTTAAGGAATACTTGTTAAGTGAAAGAATGTAAAAGTTATTGACCACTTTTATTACTTATGTGTCTGATCATTTCCTCCTCTTCTTTAGTAACCATCGGTGCTATTGAGCCAGGCCTTCACCAAGGACCTAGCTCAGCTTAATCCTCACTTCCTCCAGGCAGTCTCCCCTGAATTTCCCATGTCAGTTCCTCCTGTTCTGCCTCTCACAATGTTGATCTCTGTTGTGTGATTATTTGGTTTAAGTCTATCTTTTCTACTAGACCTGTATTGGTAGAGACTTCATGGATCATTGTCTCTTGCCTCTGTGTTCCCAACACTTAGTACAGTGCTTGGCATATAAAAAATACTCAACAAATAATGAATAAATGAATGAATGAATGAATGATCAGAATGAGCTCTTGATTTATTTTGCCTATTGTAAAACCAATTTTGCATATTACTTGACCTCTCTGGTTGTGCTATGTTCAGTGTTTGTTCATAATTAATAAGCTTTGGCATGTTTAATGTACCATTCTCTCATTGACACTGAACTGTATAACTTAAGCTAAGCTGGGCTCTGGTCGGTATTCATAAACACTTCTCATTGGTTTGTATTCAGAGTAAAAGATGAAAGAGCAATAGGTTGCCAGTTAGCAAGAATTCATTTGCTATTGTTCAGATCTGTGAAAGCATCCAATTAATATTACACATGAATATTTCACAATAAGAAGGATCCTGAAAATTAGTCTAGTAATAAAAAGAACGAAGTGAAGACAGATGCATTCTTCTTTATTGGGACTGAGAGATTATGGCAACCGTAGTGCAGGCAAGAGCAAGGAATGATCATTTACTGGGAGTCTGTCATTTGCCAGATTCCATTCAAGACACTCTGTACTTACGATCCCATTTGGTCCTAACGGCAAGTGCGGTGGAGACGAAAAAATACCAGCGAATGTGGACATGTATGTATGTATGTACATATGTGTGCTTTTACGCGTCCATATTTGTGGATGTTGAAATTAACAGGCTCTAGTCCTGTCTGCTTCATGTTAGTTGCTCAAGTTGGAGGAGGTCAATTCATGCCCCTGAGCTTCAGTTCCTGCATTTGTAAAGCGTAGATCATAAGGGCTATCTCACAGAGCTGGTATTAAGATCAAATAAAATAATGCATATGAACATTCTTTGAAATATGGAAAGCAAATGTGTGTGTGTACGTGCATGTGCGTGTGTGTGGTATTATAAGGATCAAAGCAACAATTTCTCTCTTTGGATATCAAAATATTTCTCCTGGTGAAAGCTACGCGAGGGGTGAAGTCTTATTGTATCAGCTTATTACCCATTCACTTATTGCAAGTCAATCTAATATATTAAACACGTATGACGTGCCAGACTCCATAAGGCCATGGAGAATAAAATGAACTAAACATGATCCTGCCTCAAGGAGTTCACACTTGAAAGGAATAAGCATATGGATATAAAAATGACTAGAAGATTCAAGGCAGAATATGCATAATTCTATAGATATTAAGAAATCACACCCAGTAATTGATACAATAAATAGATATTGAGTAATGCTGTGGGCCAGGCACTGTTCTAGAACCCAACAAAAGAGTAGAGAAGAGAAAATTTTTTAAAGGCCTGTTTTCAAGGAGCTTCCGTTCTTGTGTGTGAAAAGGGAGAAGCTCCTAAGCTAGAGGATAAACAAAGCAGTTTTGGTTCAGTTGCTTTGTTGCAAATAAAATAGGGTAAAGTGATGATGAGTTCTGGAAAAGTAGTGGTCAGCTAAGGTATCCGTTATCTGAGCTGAGGTGGAGGCAGCTCTGAGGAGAGATCCTGAGAGAGAATTCTGCCCAGAGTGAAGAGCAGGAGCTAGGACTCTGTGAGCTGGAAGAAAGCTCAGAAAGAGCGCCCCCCCCACCCCCCGGGAAATCACGCTCTCCGGATATGGGAGGAAGTGAGACAGTGAGAACGGAGGACAGAAGAGCAAGGGTGGATCCCTGCCAGACTAGACACCCCATTCTGGTCCTGGTGAGGAACTGGGGCTCTAAGTAAAGCACAATGGGGACCTAGGAAGCCTTCAGGCAGAGGAGATATTTACATCTGATTTACATTTTAAAAGAGCAGTCTGGTAGCTCTGTGGAGTGGGTAGGCCAGAAAGACCAGATTTTTGCAATCCAGGTAAAGGATAAGGAATGGTGATTTGTGACCAAGCTAGAGGCTGGCTGGATGTGGAGAAAGGGACAGATAAGGGATCTTTTGGTGGTAAGCCAATCAGAATTTGAAGAGGAAGAAAAAGTTGTTTCTAAATGAAGAACACATTGATGTCAATCTTTAGTTCAAAATCCTTTTATGTCAAACAATACATTAATTCTATAAATATGCCTAATGTACATTTAAGCTACTATTAAAATTCTTTGGCTCTCTATAGTACGTGCTTATTAAAGAAATGGTAAAAAAGAGTAAAGCAAAAATTAAGAAAAAGATATAAATACATATATAATATAACATTTGCTATATACATTTCTGAGACTAGAATGCCTATATTTCCCCCCAGAACTATGATTTGATCTTTTGTTTCTGAGGCGGTGGTGCACTATCAGATTATGCCTTTTTTTCTGTAGCATCTTTTGAGAAATGAAAATCATTTAGCAACTTCAACACAAATGCTACTGTGGACAGTTCTTCATACATGGGAGACGACTTCCACCCACTGGGGCAAACGGGCCTGGGAATGCCCAGTTGTCCCAGCCCGTCGGTGGCTGGATGGAGCACACTCCCCTTTCACCGAGGCCTTAAATACAGTGCGATCAGGCAGATCGCTGTAAATCCATTACCATCCGCGCTCGCCCTGGGGCGGAGGGAGGTCGCAGCTATTTACAGCAACAACGGCCTGAGCAAGGACTGAGTAATGCAGTCCCTCTAGGCATCTGGGCTGGAAACCTTTGTCAAGGGGCAGTCAAGCCCTGTAAGGCTGTAAGGTGTAAGCGGCCCGTGTGCGCTCTGCGTCGACAGGAGAGCCCCTGATGACTGTTGGCGTTGGGGGCCCCCTGTGTTTGGGGGGAGCGAGCCTTAGAGGGGCAGGCCCGGGAAGGAGAGAGCGGGGGGCGGGGCGGAGCACCGGGTCGGGAGGTCTCCTCCCGCTCCCCACCTCGCGCGCGTCGTAGGCCGAATGACGCCGCGGCCAGGCCGCGCGGCTGAGATGTGGCCGGCAGCAGCTCCCGGCAGCAGCTCCCGGCAGCATCCGCTCCCCCGCCGCGCGCAGTAATGGATCTGTGCGTCCTAAAAGAGGAAGATAATGCCGGGTTTAGCTTATAAATAGCTGGTTGTACGCTCGCCCTGCGAAGCATTGATTGAGAGAGCCGAGCTGACTATTGATCTAATTTTAACTTACATTTTAGCACGCACCCTCTCCGCCTCCCCGCCGTGGTTCCGGGAGGTGGAGCTCGGGCCACCACTGTCCCAGGCGACCGCCAGGGGGCGGGCCACTCGCGTCCCCGCCGCCCTGCCCGTCTGGCCTCTGTTTACGCAGACACACAATGCCGGCCTTTATTGGGTCTGAAAAATAGGAGTTTGCTTTTCCTGCGCCGGGATGACCTCACCACTCATGAAAAGTCAGAGGAAAACGGGGAATTGGATGACAGGCAGTCAGGAAAATAAAGGTTGCATGTCACCCCCTCCCACGTCACCACCTACACAGAGCACTGGGGCTGTACTTCGGCTTCAAAAACCACTTTGCGGGGGCGCCTGGGTGGCTCAGTGGGTTAAAGCCGCTGCCTTCGGCTCGGGTCATGATCCCAGGGTCCTGGGATCGAGCCCCGCATCGGGCTCTCTGCTCTGCGGACAGCCTGCTTCCTCCTCTCTCTCTCTCTGCCTCTCTGCCTACTTGTGATCTCTATCAAAATAAATAAATAAAATCTTAAAAAAAAAAAAAAAACCCACTTTGCGGAAGTCGAGGCGTGGGGGCGTGGGGGAGGGGGGGAGGCAGGGAGGAGCGGGCTGTTAAATCCCTCCTGGAGCCCTGGCACCGGCGTGTGCTGCGCCTTCTGTTCCGAAGGTTAGTGTCACCTACTGCCTGCCTCCGAGGGCTCTGTACTGAACTGTCACCAAATGCCGGGGCTCCAGCCCTCTCCAGGAAAGAGTGACTTGCCTTTCAAATATTATTAGTTACTCCGAAACATGATTCCTCTTGCCGAGGTGTAAATAGTGGTCATCGGCGATTTCATACTGCTAGCTTGGACATGCGTATGGCTTCACATGAATAGTGTGGGAAGGGGAAGCTTGTCACATTTTTGTTGTCACCTTTTGGGACCACGGAGTATAGTAGGGTCAACTATATGTGAAAACAGAACAAGAAAGATGACCCCCACCCCACCCCACCCCACCCCAACCCCCCGCCCCAGACCTAGAACTCAGCCTTTGGACTTTACTTCTGTGCTTATGTGAAACATACTGATAGAAGCTAATGTTTATCAAGTACTTGTTATGTGTCGGGCATCCTACTAGCCATTTTACATGTGTTGTCCCGTTAAATCCTTAAGGGAACCTATTAGTTATGTTCTATTGTTATCCCCATTTTATAATTGAAGAAATTGAGGGGAAGTTACCGCCCAAAGTCAGGTAGCAAGAGCAAAGGCTGCTGTCCACCCAGACAGGAAGGAGACTCCAAAAGGAATTTGGTTAGTTTGTCATTTTCTCATGGCAATGACATTTTTGTTGTTACCTCCACAGTCAAAACGGTAAGTATTAATACTATTGTGAGTAAAATGGAACGAGAAAACAAGGAGACAGCAGCATATGTTTTTCTTGTTATAAAACTGGGAGTGTGTGAGCTCCAACCAGCAATAGCTCTTGGCTGAAGTAGGGTTCGCAGGGTTACCCAGAGCCCTGTTGTTTCCAGGCCCACATAGGAAGAGAATCACAGAGCATCAGAGTTGGAAAGGATCGCATTACACCTGTTAGGAAACTAAAGATCCAGAGAGATGAAGTGACTTGTCCAAGATCACACACAGTGAATCTGCAAGTGAACAGGGGAAAAAATAGATCATCTGGTTCTTTCCTGTGCCATTCTTCTTCGTGAGGGTTAAGGTGCTCTCTCAGACACACAGGCTTTTCATAAGGAGCAATTACTGGGCTATTGTTACACTTTCCTCTAAATTCCATGAAAGGTGCACACCTCTAGAGTCTTCCTACCATCCTGGAATTCTCCAGATCAAGAACTCCAACATCCCGCCTCATAGTTTGGCATCTGGCCAGGCAGTGCTGTCCAAAATAGCAGCTCTTTGCAACAGATCATTCTTTCCTGAGTCAGAAGGGGGGGATGGATTATTTATTTCCTTTCAGGGCCCCCGTAGGATGCAGTCTTGCCTTTGTGGGAGGCTCCCAATTATAAAGGAGGAATGGATCACCTGCTATGCCCAGACCCTTTACCTACAGAGATCTGCTAAGTTAATGAAGTAAACACTAGCTGCTCCTCTCCTTCTCCATTGTATTTTCTTGTCTTCTTCTCTTGGAAAATTTTAAAATTGGACTGGAACTGAAAATCATTATGTTATGCTAAAGAAGCACTTCTGCTTTAGAGTCATGGAAGTGTGGTGTTTTCCCTAATGTATGTGGAAATGGGAGATACAAGCAACTGACCAACCACTTTGACTTATCAAGAGTAGAACTACGACTCAAATTTTGCTACTACCAAAGCAAAGCAAGAAAGCTGAAAATGGATGAAATTCATTTCTCTATCACACCATTTTGAGATCAAGTTTCTCACAGTTATGATTAGCAGGGATATTGAATCTATGTGTTAGGTATAAACAATCCTAAGTGCTGAGATTCACTAATTCCTTTTTTTTTTTTTACTATATTTTTATTATGGTGAAATTCACATAACATAAAATTAACCATTTTCAAGTATACAGTCCAGTGGTACTGAGTTCCACTACTTCCTCTATCTATATCCCAAACATTTTCACCACCCCCAAAGGAAACTGTGTTCACTACTCATGAACTAGCAAAGCAAAGAGCCCTGAAGTCTCATCTGAGGGCTGCAATTAATTCACTCAGATTTGACCTAGGATGTGTCACCAATCATTTCTGGACCTCAGTTCCACCATTTAGAAAATAGAAGAGTTAGATTAAGACAACCAATTCCTTTAAATCTCTTCAAGTGGTAAGTATTTATGTATGTATAAATCTTTCCCCCCCAGTTTTATTGAGAGAAAATGACACATAGCACTGTGTAAGTTTAAGGTATATAGCATAATGATTTCGAGTGGTAACAATTATTGGTTTTATTTACACAATATTCTTCTGAAATATTTTATTTATTTATTTATTTATTTATTTTAGAGAAATGGAGAGAATGGGGTGGGGTAGTGGCAAGGGACAGAGGCAGAGGAAGAGAGAGGATCTCAAGCAGGCTCCACGCTTAGCGCAGAGCCCGACATGGGGCTCGATCTCATGACCCTGAGATCATGATCTGAGCTGAAACCAAGAGTCAGAGGCTCAACTGACTGAGCCACCCAGGTGCCCTGAAATGTTGAATTTCCAGAATTATCACAGTCTCTTTCTGTTACAGGGCCAGTAATATTTAATGTTGGTAACTTTTTAAAATTTCTTTTCAGTGTTCCAGAATTCCTTGTTTATACACGACACCCAGTGCTCCATGCAGTATGTGCCCTCTATAATCCCACCACCAGGCTCACCCACCCCCCCACCTCCCTCCCCTCTAAAACCCTCAGTTTGTTTCTCAGAGTCCACAGTCTTTCATGGTTCATCTCCCCCTCCGACTTCCCCCATCTCACTTCTCCTCTCCATCTCCCAAGGTCCTCTGTGTTATTCCTTATGCTTCACAAATAAGCGAAACCATATGATAATTGACTCTCTCTGCTTGACCTATTTCACTCAGCATAATCTCCTCCAGTCCCACCCATGTTGATACAAAAGTTGGGTATTCATCCTTTCTGATGGAGGCATAATATTCCATAGTGTATATGGACCACATCTTCTTTATCCATTCATCCGTTGAAGGTCATCTTGGTTCTTTCCATAGTTTGGTGACTGTGACTATTGCTGCTATGAACATTGGGGTACAGATGGCCCTTCTTTTCACCACATCTGTATCTTTGGGGTAAACACCCAATAGTGCAATTGCAGGGTCATAGGAAAGCTCTATTTTTAATTTCTTCAGGAATCTCCACACTGTTTTCCAAAGTGGCTGCACCAACTTGCATTCCCAGCAACAGTGTAAGAGGGTTCCCTTTTCTCCACATCCTCTCCAACACTTGATGTTTACTGTCTTGTTAATTTTGACCATTCTACCTGGTGTAAGATGGTATCTCAATGTGGTTTTGATTTGAATCTCCCTGATGGCTAGTGCTGATGAACATTGTTAAAATGTCTATACTGCCTAGAGCCACCTATACTTTTCAGTGCCATCCCAATCAAAATTCCACTAGCATTTTTCAAAGAGCTGGAGCAAACAATCCTAAAATTTGTATGGAATCAGAAGAGACCACGCATTGCTAAGGAAATGTTGAGAAAGAAAAACAAAACTGCCTGATTTCAAGCTTTACTACAAAGCTGTGATCACTAAGACAGCATGGTACTGGCACAAAAGCAGACACATCGACCAGTGGAACAGAGTAGAGAGCCCAGATATGGACCCTCAACTTTATGGTCAAATAATCTTCGACAAAGCAGGAAAAAATATACAGTGGAAAAAAGACAGTCTTGTCAATAAATGGTGCTGGGAAAATTGGTCAGCTATGTGCAGAAGAATGAAACTCGACCATTCTCTTACACCATACACAAAGATAAACTCGAAATGGATAAAAGACCTCAACGTGAGGCAGGAATCCATCAGAATTCTAGAAGAGAATATAGACAGTAACCTCTTCCACATCGGCCACAGCAACTTCTTTCAAGATATGTCTCCAAAGGCAAAGGAAACAAAAGCAAAAATGAAAATTTGGGACTTCATCGAGATCAAAAGCTTCTGCACAGCAAAGGAAACAGTCAACAAAACAATGAGGCAACCCATGAAACAGGAGGAGATATTTGCAAATGACACTACAGGCAAAGGGCTGATAACCAAGATCTATAAAGAACTCCTCAAACTCAACAGACACAAAACAGATAATCACGTCAAAAAATGGGCAGAAGACATGAACAGACACTTCTCCAAAGAACACATACAAATGGCTATCAGACACATGAAAAATGTTCATCATCACTAGCCATCAGGGAGATTCAAATTAATGTCAGTAATTTTCTAAAGAAGAATACACTCTAAACTGTGATTTGCAGAAAAGCATCTGATGGCATTTCTCATCAGAGTTTGACATTTATGCAAGAGAAAACAGCCATCGTGATTTTTCAAATAAACAGTTAGGTGAAAACAATGGCATGAGGAGATGGTTATGAATCATTCCTACAATATAGTGCTTAATCAGAGGACTATCTGTAATTTAATCAAATCACTTAAATGCTAAAATCTGCTTTGGTATTCAGTGGTAGTTCCTTTAAACAATTCTTCCCACGTTGACTCAAGGAGGTTTAATTTTAAAATTTACACTTTTCTGCATTTTTTATTATTTCTACAATGCATATATGTGACTTTCATTAAAAGAGGGGAGAAAAAAGCAAAAGCACTAAAGAAAATTCATTCCATATAAAAAAGACTGCCTCGAAACCAGAGGATTGTTGCATCACGGGTGGACGCTCTTTTGATATTAATCTCCAACAAAAGCCATCTGGGGCAAGATGCATGTAAGAACAGGGAGGGCCAGCCATGTAAACAATAAGAGGAACTTGAGAGTTAGGAATGCTTTAATCAGGCTGCCCTTAAATAGGAAAAAAAGGGGTTTCTTTCTTTGAAAAATAACAGTGATTTGGGATTTGTCCACCAAGATATACACTGAAATGACACTGCCTCGAGTTGTTTTCTCCAACAGAGGCTGGGCTTTTGCTGAACATAAGCATTACACTGAGGGAGGTCTAGCACAGAGAAGGCATCCAGTTTGTAACTATGAAATAATGATGACTTAACTGTCTAATTAGATGTATAGTCCATGGCCTTGACCTCGTTAAGAAACAGTGACTCTAACTGCTCACCAGAAAGCAAGAATACTGATAACCCAGTCTGTGAGAGCAGACCTCTCCCAACCAGACATAGGCCAGGGATGGCAATTTCCTTTGAAAAGTTATAAGCAAATGAATTATTAAGAACAACTCTCTCAATAAACAAGTAGAAGCCTTCTCCCCCTTGCCCCCCCTTTTCATGTTGCTTATCTAGCCTTGGCAAGCTGTTCATTGATGAGAAAATGTGTCTTGAACAACAAGGTTTTCGGGAGGTCCTATTCTTTTCACGGCCATCTTGATGGCCTCTGACATGCTCAAGCATAAACATGGTACTTTCACCATCTTTGCCTGCTGTCTTGTCTCTTTTTGGTAGGGAACTGAATTTGGTTTCTTGATACTAATTAAGGAAAAAAGACTGGAACTGAAAATACTTGAAAGCTTTTTTCTACTGTATTCAGAAAAAAAAAAAAAAACACCTTTCCCACTCTTCTGTCACCTGATTTGCCATTCCATTTTACTCCTTTAGTTTGGAGCTGTGGTTCCCAATGCTTTTCCTCTAGAAACCCACATAAGGCATGCGCCACCCACTCCCTGGATCCTGAGGTAAGACAAGCTGCAGATTACTTGTCTTCCTCCTCCTCTCCTGCTTCTGTCCCTCTTTGAAAGCACGCTGGAATGGTTGGGAGTGAGGGTGACCTCCACACCGGGATAATCTTAGATCCACTCCAATTGACCTGAGAAGTATGTGCAAACCGTAGAATTTTCTTGCTGTGGCAAACTTCACAAGTGACTGGGACAGTGTGTCATAACACTGTGCTTGGGAATTAGAGCTGTAATCTATTCCCATTTTCAAGGTGAAGTGAGAGACGGTCTACAGAATGTTGCTGCAGTGGGCTTGGAGACCACAAGCACAGTATTTCATGTTCAGAGCAGAATGTGGGACAATGAACAGAGACTTAGTGGCTTACCCAGGGCTACAACCCAAATCTTCATTCCTGGGGAGACCCAGACCCTCATACCTTCCTCAACCAGGTTGCAGCATGTGCCCATTCACCATTAAAGGAGAAGAAGCCCCTGTGGTCTCCTGTGCCCTCCAAACACCCCTTGCCCCCTCCCCACTGTATGACAGCAGCCCCACCAAGAAGGGCTCCTTCTAGGCTGCTTGAACACTAGGAGCCTACTGGCCCAGCAGCAGCCTAACATAACAGTTCAGTGGGTCCCAGGAGTCAGTGTTTAATCTGTCTTAGAGAAAATAAACTCAGTAAGATGTCTTGCAAATTCACAGAATTACAATGTGCAGAGATACTAAAACAATCCAGGCTATGTTGATACATATTGATACAAAAAAAATGCATTGATCAATGCACTTACCCTTCTGATGACAGAATTTCCTCTTTTTTTTTTTTTAAGATTATTTATTTATTTATTTGTCAGAGAGAGAGAGCGAGCAAATGAGCACAGGCAGACAGAGTGGCAGGCAGATGCAGAGGGAGAAGCAGGCTCCCTGCCGAGCAAGGAGCCCGATGTGGGACTCGATCCCAGGACGCTGGGATCATGACCTGAGCCAAAGGCAGCTGCTTAACCAACTGAGCCACCCAGGCGTCCCCAGAAATAGTTGCTTATTCTACTAGCACAGAATTCACCCTACGATATAATAATGAAATGGAAATAGGTTTATGACCATTTCTTTTTCTTTTCTCTTCTCTTAAGAAGGCTCCACATTCGGTGCGGAGCCCCACACAGGGCCTGAACTCACCACCCTGAGATCAAGACCTAAGCTGAAATCAAGAATCAGATGTTTTAACCGACTAAGCCACCTAGGCGCCCCTTGTGACATTTTCTTTTAGCCCGTCTGAATCATAACTGAGCCAGAATAAAGGTATAGATAGATAGAAAAATAGCTTTTAAAAATGGTTGATTTCTAATGGAAGTGTAAATTGGTATGAACTTTCTAAAGGGTGTTAAGAACCTTAAAATGTGAATATCCTATGTCCCAGCAATTCCTTAACTGTGAATTTATCTCGTGGAAATAATTAGAGATGTGTGAAAAGATACATGTGCAAGACTGTTCATCAAATTTATTTATAACACCAAAAAATTGGAAGAGCCTTCATGTCCAACAATAAGCTACTAGTTAGGTAAAATATGTACATTTATATGAAGGAACACTACATTGACATTAGAAAGTACGTAGTAGAAGACTATATATTGACAGGGACAAATGTCCCTCTGAAAATAGCAGGTTACAAAACAGTATATTATAAAAATACTATTCATCTATAAATATAACATTTCAACCAAGGTGTACCAATGCAAATATTTTAAAAATGAAGCTTGCTATATTCTCAGAACTCTGAATCTTTCCATCCACCCAGAGCATGCATCTTACTTTTCTCCTATTCTTGTTTCAACCTTAGTCTAGTCTGCTGATTGGTCTAATCTACTCTGGTTGTTAAAGCCTTAGACCCTCTCAGTTGACTCCTCTGTCAAAATTCAATATTATTAGATATCACTGTCCATAGTTCCAAGCTTCCTGTCTATGAACACTGTCTACCCTACCATCTCCAACTCTGAGCATAGCAGGGAAGAAAGAGAAATCCTCTTTTTTTTTTTTGCCTGCCTGAGAGTTTCCGTTGTGGGTGCATGACTGGGTCCTGATCTGATGCCACTTTATTTTTGTGGCATCTGCTGCTCTAGAGTTTCTGTGGAAACTATACGTGTGGTTTCCTGAGGGCACGTTTGTTTCTCATTCATCTCCTCATGGAGCACTCCTTTACCACAGAGGGGTGGCTGCGTGTCCCTTTGGCCCCCACCCAGGAGGCTCTACCCATCCTGTCTGCTAGTGTGTGCTCCCATCAGGCACTGGGGTCTTCCTTTGTGCTTTCTGAGAGTCATGGAAGCTGAGAAATGTGTGCCCCCCTTCCTCCTCTGTCTTCCATGAACACTACAAAATCTCTTTGAGCCCTACTGGCATAGGTGACTCCATAGAGCTTCTGCTTTCCAAAATCACCTGAGGAGGAACCCTCAGTCATAAAGGAAGACATATGAAGCAGCTCCCTTGCTCCCTGGGGTGGTGGTGAGTGTGGTAGGGATGGGATGGGATGGGATGGTGGGAGGGAGAGCCATGGAGCCGAACAAGTTGACCTGTCATCCCTAAAGGGCCTCAGAAGACCATTCTCAGAATTCCTGCCGGGAATCCTTCTAATTAAAAAAAATTATTGAAGTAAATATAAATAAGACAATTGCTTCATTGTAAATACAGAGTTCAGTGCATCCCCTCATGGGATCACTGCACGCAAGATATAGAACATTTTCATCTGTCCCAAAAGTCTCCTCTTGCCTCTTCAAAGTCAATTCCTGCTACCCATTTCGCCAACTGCTGATTTGCTCTTTATTCCTTGAGATTTGTTAGAATGTCATATATGTGGCATAAGGCAACACGTACTTTTTTGTGTCTGTCTAAGCCCGCTGTGTCTGAGATTCATCCCTGGTGTCATGGTGGCTTATTTCTTTTCACTGGTGAATAGCATTCGGTTACATGGATGTATCACAACTTACTCATCCATTCGCTTGACAGATACTTGGGTTATTTCCACTTCTGACTTATTACAAATAATATGGCTACAAACATCCATGTACAAGTCTTTATGTGGATCTATATGCTAATTTCTCCTAGGAAAATATCCAGCAGTGAAGTGACCGGATCATATGATAGAGTACCTGTAATGGTAAACTACACCCAAACTCTTTTCCAAAGTCATTACACAATTTTCATTCCCTCCAGAAGTGTATAAAAATTCTGATTCTTCCATTGTTGCCAACACTTGTTTTTGTCAATCTTTATCATTTTAACCTCTCTAGGGAAAGTATAATGATATCCCACTGTGGTTTTAATTTGCATTTGCTGAGAAATAATGATGCTGGGGATCTTTTGTGTGCTTATGTCTTCTTTGACAAAGTATCTGTTCAAATCTATTTTTCATTTTTTAAAAATAAACATTTTATTTTATAAATCTTTTTTTTAATTTGCAGAAATATTGCCAACATAGTACACAGAATTCCTATATTCCACACACCCAGATTCCTCTACTGTTAGCACCTTACTTAGCATGGTACATTTGTTACAACCAATTGATATGTAATTATTAGCTAAAGTTCACGCCGTATTCTGATTTCCTTTCTTTTCCTCTAACGTCCTCCTCACTCCGCCCCCTTTCCCATCCAGGATACCCCATTAAACTTAGTCTTCATGTCTCTTTAGGTTCATCTAGACTGTGTCTGTCTCTCAGAATTTCCTTGCTTTTGATGATCTTGACAGTTTGGTTAGCTATTTTATGGAATATCTCTCAGTTTGAGTTTGGTGTCTTTCATATGATGAGACCTGCGTTGTGGGGTTTTGGGGAGAAAAGACCACAGAAGTAAAGCGCTGTTCTCATCACATCATATCAAGGGTACATGTTACCAACATGACTGATCACTGTGTTAACTTTGATCACATGGCTAAGGTTGTGTTTGCCAGCCTTCTCCACTGTACAAGTTACTCTTTATTCCTTCTTCCTATAATGTCTTCTTTGGGAGGAAGTCCCATGTACAGCTCACACTTAAAAGATGAGGGTGGGGGGGATACTCACCTTCTTGAAGTAAAACATCTGAATAAATAACTTAGAATACTTCTATATGAGAAATTTGCCTATCTGCCTTATTTATTTATTTATTTACTTCTTCAATCATTTACTTTTACCAATATGGGCTCATTAGTATTTATTTGATAATTTGGATAATAACCTCATACTACATGATACATTTTGGTGTTCAGATTGCTCCAGCTTTGGCCCCTGGGAGTTCTTTCAGTTAGCCCCTGGGTCCATCTGACATTTCCCCATCATTGTGGTTTTATTTCAAGCACTTCTTTCCAGAGCTGTAAGATGTTATCTAGGAGAAAGGATCTGACAAGTTAATAAATTTGCATTTTCTCCTACCTTGTGCTTGCAAGGCTCCAATCCTCGCGCACTCCATGGCTGCCTTGTCCTTCACACTTGTCCCTCCCACAGATGCGGTCTTTGTTTAGAGGACGGAGGGCAGGATATGTGGAGGAATGGCAGGCTTCAGGAAAGAAGCTGACAGAAACTCTGGGCCCTGTGATAGCACTCAGTGTAAGATCATTTGTGTCGAGGCACCAATGTGTCCTATAAGAACTATGTCAAGGGCGTGGTGTGCAGGGCTCCCTAAAGCAAAGTGTGAACGTTGGTTTACCAAATGGAGGAACTGACACATAAAAGTCAACCCAAACAAGAGCCTGCCCACTGTGTTTTTAAAAAACTGTTCCCTCCTGTGAGGGAACACCTCAGCCAACTCTTCCATTGTCTCGATAACTTTTCTGTCTGGTGGCTCTATGTCATTGATCAGAGGACTAGAGCTCACAGGCCGAACCCAGCCCACTGATTATTTTTGTCAGTACGATTTTATTGGACACAGCCACTCATTCATTTGGGTATGATTTATGGCTACTTTCATGCTCAAATGGCAGACTTGAGTACATGTAGTTGCAAAGGCTAAAGAAATATTTATCGGGCTTTTTAGAGAGAATGTTTCCTGACCACTGCTCTATTTCATGACTAGCCGGAATTGTACACAACCACAGAGGGCCATTTTCCTGAGTTATCACCTCTGGGGAGGCAGCAAGCCACCTGTCAGAGCCATCTCTCCGAGTAAAGTTCATATGAGAAGTCTTAAATACCCACTCGTAAAATTAAATAACGCTGTTTATCTAATCCCCTTGATTTAACCTTCTCTCTCTTATCTGGAACCAAAATTTACAATTCTCGCACATGCTTAATTGCTAAGCAGGCTCACAGGTTACGAATACATATGCAAAAGCCTAAAGTGTTGATCAAATATTTTTTTAGAAATTCAGAAGCAAGACAAACTTTCTCCTTCGCCAGATGCCCTCACAGATGGAGAGAGGTGAGATGCACCTAGATGCCTCGGGGGGCTCAGGTCATCTCCACCTTTCTGCTCCCCTAAATTCACAACACCGTGTTGATCCATGGAAGTGCTTTGGGTCATCTATATAGATACCAGGGGCTTCCAAAATAAAATGTAAATTGGGTTTTAATGAAGTACAACTATCACAAAATCATGAAGGGATCGGAAATTTTCTGGTGTTTTTGCTTGACCTGGGAGAGTTTTAACTCATTTCCTTTATTTCTTGTTTATGTACATATTTCTAAAGAAAAAAGGGAAGGAAGGAAGGATTTAAAGAAGGAAGGAAGCAACAAATTAAGAAAGGAAGGAAGGGAAAGAAAAGAAAAAAGGAAAAAGACAAGACTACTAAAAATGACTATAAGCACTTTAAAGAAAGGGCTAAAAAAAAAAAA
>RCUC01042522.1:0-11382 GCA_003697995.1 Taxidea taxus jeffersonii
GGCTGGTGGCCAGAGCCGTGGCGGCCAGGCGGTCGGGGAGAGACAAGTGGGCTGCCTGCAGATCGTGCACTGTCTCTGCTTCGCCCAGCTCCACTGAGGGGAGTCAGCAGAGGGTGAGGATTTAAAATGCAGCAGTCAAGATTTAGGTTAGATTCACAGATGAACTTCCTGACAGAAAGGAAAGCATTGGAAAGGCTGACCCATTACTTAAATTTCACTGGGGAGCCACAAGAGGCTGATTGTACTGTCCGCCAGGAAGGAGTGAGCTATGGGGAGGCATCTTCTTCTGTGCACGATGATCAGAAGCAGACCTCACTGGGCTGACCCACAACCTCTAACACACGATCACTTTCCTGCTTCTTAGTATGAGATAAATAGAACAGTCCAATAATCCCCACCAACACATAATTCCAAATAGACTTATTCTTTGTTCTAAGAATTTCAGTTCTAGGAATCTAAGAAAATGGGAACAAACTTCAGTCAACTATTATTATGTATTTTAGGGGAAATACTCATTCATTTATTTTAGTGTACACAATCTAAATGCCCAACTATTGAATGGGGGAATGATTAAGTAAATTATGGCACATGTACTCCACAGACTATTATGTAGAAAATAAAAATGTTTTTAAGGAATAGGTAATAATCTGGGAAATGCACAATGACACGATTTAATGTTAAGTAAATAAAGCATGAACTGTACATTTTACCAAAAAAAGTGTATGTGTATTTCAAAAAAGAATGGCGGGAAATACACCAAAATGTTAGCAGTAATCATCTCTGAGTGTGGAAGTAAACGTTTTTATTTTCCCTACTGGTATTCTCCAGATATTATAAAATCAGCACATTCCCTTAATAATCAGAAAATGCAGACATTAAAAAAAAAAAGTCTGTTCTCCGATGTACCTCAGCACCATAAATCTACTTCATCTGCACGGCCATTATTCCCAGAAAGCAAAACGGTGACACTCAATCTCGTACTTGGCAAGACAAACATATTCTTGCTTCCAAAATGGCTCAGCATACCCACTGCAGCCACCTCAAAACCACTTGTCACCATTTCCCACTGGGAAGGACAGGGTCTTCCCCCCCAAAGATTCATGAGCTCTCATTCTGTGGCCAGACCCTCCCTTCACATCCAATTACAACATGCCTAAGTGCGTCTGAAAGGCGAGGGAGAAAGGTGGAATCCTGCAAAGAACGGGGACTTATTGGATTAACCCTGAGAAGTCTTGAACTGCCAGATTTAGAGACGGTCACTATTTATTCAATGTCCACTATATGCCAGGAACCGGACAGGAGCTTTCACACACTTTGCCAAGTAGGAATCATTAGCCCTGTTTCATACAGGAAGAGACTAGAGGCTCCAGAACTGCCGTGAACTTATCTCAAATCACACAGACAGTGAGTGGCAAGGTGGGGATTAAATGCTGCCTGCCCAACTCCAAGTCAGGAAAGGTTTCTTCCCCAGTCACCTCCAACATCAGCAACTTCACAGGCAACAAGATACAGAGTACACTTCTTCCTTCTCAACTTATACCCTCACCCTTGGCACCTGAGGCAGGCCACTCACTATCTCTTGCCCACTTTCTGTCTCCACCACTACCCATGGATGCAAGCACTCCAACCCCATGTGGACAACTCAAGACCCACTGTGGCCAAATTCGCCAACCTGCCTCATGGCCCTTAGGAGTGACCCAGAACAATAAGATCAGGCTCACTAACAAGGCTCTCTCTAGGGGTGTCTGAAACCCTGGTGAGAATATTTATGAATATTCCTATATTTGCAGAGGACAATCTCCTTTACATTCACAACATTTTTGAAGAAGGCAGGCCTCTTGTCCCCTTTTGCAAACGTGAAAACTGAGGTTGGAGAGCAGGCTGACCTGTTCTAAGTCTAAAAAGTAGCAGAACTCAGGTTCTGATTTCTGGCCCAGTGATCTTCCTAACAGAGGAGAATACTAAGAACTTGGGCTCTGCAGCCTGAAGACCTAGATTCAAATCTCAGCCCTGCTACCTACAAGCTGTGTGACCCTGGACCCATTACTTAAAACCTAAGTCTCTGGGGTGCTTAGGTGGCCCAGTCAGTTAAGTGTCTGACTCTTGATTTCAGCTCAGGTCATATCTCAAGGTTTGTGAGATTGAGCCCTGTGTCAGGCTCCATGCTGAGTGTGGACCCTGCCTAGGATTCTCTCTCTCCGACTCCCTCTGCATGGCCCACCCACCAAACCTAAATCTCATTTTGCTCCATTGTAACATGAAGAAATTACAGTCGCTACTTTGTATAGTTACTATAAAATTAAATGGGATAATACATCTAAAAGAGCTAACAGGTATTCACACTACCCTGAAGATAGAGCATTTTCATCTTATCTTACCACTATGCAAGGTCCACAATGATTTGTCTGAAAACAGGGTCATCGGGGTCCACATCAACTTAGATGGAACCAGCTTTCTGCTTTGCAAGGTCTGGCCAATAGCCTGTATCTAGTTTTTAGATCTTACTGAGATTACTTTGAACATGCTTTCCTCTCTCCAAAAAAGGCTCTTCCCTGCTGCACTTCATGCCCTAATTCCGACCCTCCATCAGTGGTACCTGAATTCAACTCATCCAGGAAGTCTTCCCTTATCTGCCCAGACTGGCGTAGGTCCCATAGATTCCTGGACTTACAGGCCTAGGAGATGCTCCCCACTATTATCCAAATTGGCTGTGTACTTGCCAGTCTCCCCACTAGACTGAGAGCCACTTGAAGGCAGAGACCATGGCTACATTCACCCTTCAATCTTCAGTAACATCTGTACTGGTCAATCTTCAGTAACATCTGTACTGGTTTCCTATTGCAACTCTAATAAATTATAACAAATTTAGTGGCTTAAACAAAAATGATTTATGGTCTTCCAGTTCTGTAGGTCAGAAGTCGAAAATCAGTTTCACTGAGCTAAAATCAAAATGTGAGCAGGGCTGTACATCTTCTACGAAAGAAGAATCCATTCCTTGCCTTTTTCAGTTCCTAGACATTGCCCACATTCCTCGGCTCGTGGCCCTGCACTCCAACCTGTTAACTTCATCATGTTTCCTTCTTTCAGTCTGATCCTCTTATAAAGACCCCTCTGATTACATTGGGCCCACCCAGATAAAGCAGAATAATGCCTTATTGCAGGATCCTTCACATAATTATAACTGCAAAGTCCATTCTACCATGGAGTAACATATTCCCAGGTTCTGGGGATTAGAACACGGACATCTTTGGGGAGGGGCAGGGGGACCATGTGGACTAACCCACTATCACAGCACCTAGTACACAGCAAATCGGCAGTGACTGCCTCCCTCATGGAAGAGGCCATGCTCCATGCGGTCCTAAACCACTGAGAAGTAGTATCTTCTTAGATGGTTTAGGGAAGTCCCAAAGCCTAGATTACCACCCCCATCACCATTCTAGTCAAAATATCCCAAATGGGCCCTCTCTCTATAACCTGAAACTCCAGATTTCTTCAGCTAACTTGGAAGCAGGCCACATTTACATCTCCAAACCTCCACTCTAGGTAAAAATCTGCTAGCTAATTCTCTGAACTCTGGAAGTATGGCTAGATGAATCAGTCTCCAAAATCATCTGGTAATTGCCCTTTGGATAGACTGACAGGCACAGTCTATGTCTTCCTGGAGCTCACAATCCACATGGCAGCATCACAATGTGAACAGAAGCCAAAAGGCAGCAAGATAAGGGTTCTATCACTTACCAGCATGAGTCAGATTGATAAATACCACATATAAATACAGCACATTCTTTGAAATTCTATCAAAATCAAGCTTTAAATTAGCAGGCTCCAGTAAGCAACCTAGCAACCCAACCACATGCATTTCCACTTGAGCCTGGTACCTGAACAGAAAGATGTTGGAACCCCTGAGAAGAGGAGCAAGCTGGGTCCAGGGTTCACCCACTTTACAGAATATGACAGGTGGCTAGGTGCTGGCAATGGAAGAAGCCCAAGCTGGGATCTGAATCTTGACTCTTCAATCTATACTGTGTTACCATGAGTTTGTTACTCAACCTCTCTGAACTCAGAAACACAATACACACATACTGAACCCAGGTAAAATGCTTAGCAGGTAGCATATTTCCACTAGGGGCTGGTCTTCCTTTTTCCACCCCTGAAATAATAAAGCTAGCAGGGCAAGTTTATCCTCTAGGAGCGCAAATTGGTGTATATGCACTGTTTCCCTAATGTTATCCACACACCACCCACACACCACCCCCATAATTTCTGTCACCTCCCAGCCCAACCTGTACTTCCACCTTTTTTCTTTAAATAGACTACACAGACAATAATAGCTGCTGCCAAATAATGAGTTTGATGTTCTAGCTACACTTTTCTTCAAATACACATGAGAGGGGCGCCTGGGTGGCTCAGTGGGTTAAAGCCTCTGCCTTTGGCTCAGGTCATGATCCCAGGACCCTGGGCTCTCCCAATTAGGCTCTCTGCTCGGCAGGGAGCCTGCTTCCTCCTTTCTCTCTGCCTGACTCTGCCTACTTGTGATCTCTGTCAAATAAATAAATAAAATCTTTAAAAAAAAATACACATGAGAAATTATATACCCATGTATAAAGCTATTAAAATTAAAAACTTTCATCCTCTTCGGGTGCCTTGGTAGCTGAGTCAGCTAAGTATCTGCCTTCAGCTCAGGTCATGATCCTGGCCAAGGTCCTGGGCTCAAACCTGGTGCTGGGCTCCCTGCTCCCTAGGGAGTCTGCTTCCTTCCTCTCCTTCTGCCCCTCCCCCCCCCATGCTCATTGTTCACGTGCTCTTTCTCTCTCTCAAATAAATAAATAAAATCTTAAGAAAAAAAATTCACCCCTATATTATATCACATGTTTTCACACTTTGGGAAACTCTGGTGAAAAAACCTGTCTCAACTAAACACTACCATGTGTGCTCAGGTGATTTCCTTTCTCTGATACTCGGTTTCTCCCAAATAAGAGAACAGACTTGAGAGAATGGACTAGACCACTCTGCATTTCCCTCCAGTCCCAAGATTCTGAGATGTATTATCAAGTGGTCTGAATAAGCAAAAGAATCTGTGCAGGGATCTTTTTGAAAAGGTAATGAATACCATTCAATATAATTAGAATCATCCGTCTTAAAATCAGAGAGAAGGAAAGGATGAAAGAGAGAATGACAAAGAAGCATATGCCCCTGACTTTGTGCTTCGCCTTCATGGGTCTCTTTATATCAGTTCCTTGGGTTTTGTCATCTCAGCTTGGGTGGCTGTTAGTTTTATCACCTTAGGCAGGCCATTTCACCTAATTCACAGTTGTAAAATGGGTAAAATGGATAATACCTGCTCCATGAGGCTGTCTGGGAATTAAGTGTGAGTAACGTCTGAGCACCTGGAACAGAGCTGGAGGATATCACTGTTTGCTATTAGCATCAGGCCTGGACTAACTGCTTCAGTGCACATCTGCCTCTAACTTAATTACATGCTCTCTGAAGGCAGGAACACCTTGTTCATCTTTCTGTCCCCCACAGTGCCTAGCTGTGTTTCACACAAAATAAAAGAATTTGACTTGAATATGTAGGGAATCCACTCTGACACAAAGAGTTACTGCTCTAAGGCAGGAAACTGAATATTCTCAGAGACTTAAGAACAAGCAAATCTTCCCCGACAAAAACAAATGTTCCTTCTTCCCCCCCTCAAAAAAAAGTCAAGAAATCCACTGAAATATAAACAATTGTCTTCAGTGCCTGAGTTATGATTTCCCCCCACACACACACTCTTCAATCTTCCTTTGGAATATTCTAAATATTCCAAAATGTATACATAACAGGAAAAAAAAAAACTTTAAAAATTATTACAAGGATAAATGAGACTGCTTGCCTTGAAGTCAGAGAGATAGAGAGGTGGGGTCCAGTATATGCCATTACCTATCTACATATAGAGCTACCTAACCTCAGGCAAGTCACTCCACTTTCCAGTAGAATGACAGTAACAACAATACTTCCTCTGACAACCTCATCAGGCTGCTGTGGGAGCCAGGACACCCAGGTCCATGAGATCTAGAACCTCCTGAGCATACCTGGAACTCTACGAGTAGCTTTTCACTCCTCATTCCTAACCAGACTTTTATTCCTTCATTTGTGTCATACCCTCAAAAATGTTATTTTTTTTAACTCTTTTTTTTTTTTTTAAGATTTCATTTATTTATTTGACAGACAGAGGTCACAAGTAGGCAGAGAGGCAGGCAGAGAAAGAGGAGGAAGCAGGCTCCCTGCTGTGAGCAGAGAGCCCGATGCTGGGCTCGATCCCAGGACCCCAGGATCATGACCTGAGCCCAAGGCAGAGGCCTTAACCCACTGAGCCACCCAGGCACCCCCATAAATGTTATTCTTGTCATAAAAAGAGAGAATAACCCACAAAGCTTAAGCCTCTTCCTTCTCCTATAAATGTGCTACAAAAGTAACAAGGACGGATTTGAGGCTGTGATCGTAAGTCTCTGTTAAGGAGCACCACCCGAGCTGGGAACACCACCAGCCGTGAGCTCCTATTTTCACAGGGTGTTTCTTTCTTCCTTTTCTTCCTAACACATTTAAAACTTCAGACTTGAGTGCTCACTGGCAGATACATTTCAGAGCAGAGGGAAGGAGGCAAAACAGCTAACTAGAACCAACAGAAAGGATGAGGCCTTGGAAACTTGGAGCCTAGCGGTTGGCTCTAAACCAAACATTTCCCTCGCCTAAAGTCAAATCCAATTAGCAACCTCTTCTCTTCTTTCTCCATAAACATTCGGTTTGTTTATATGAATTACACTCAAGTCGGAAGGAGATGAAACTGGCCATCAGCATCCATGTGTTGGCCAGCATTGAGGTGAGCCAATGTCTAATCCCCTTAACACACTTTGATTACCACCCTAATGTCAACTCTGGTCCACCAGCAACCCTGTTCTTAAAAGGGACTATTAGGTGAGTGAGCGTAAGAGGGTTATGGTCCCACACAAATGACACTTAAAGGTCACAGCCAAGAAGCAGAAGCTGCTATGTCTCTAACCCCCACAGAGCCTATGGATGAGGAGCAGAGAAGAAAAGGACACCAAAAAAAGCAAACTGATCAATAAAGATCTCTTTTACTCGTTTTTACAAACATATTGAGAGTTAGCCTAGGATGTTAGAATAGGTCAATGGAAAAAAGGGCAGTGTGGGAACCTTTGCGGACACTTTGGTTTATTTCTACTGTGGGAGATAGCTCCTCAGATGCACGATTTCCAGAGAGGGTTGGTTAGCCAATGATAATTACAGTTCTTAACAGCTCAACTTCCTCATCCACTTCCCAATCAATAATTAACTGCATCATATATCATTGTGAAAATTAAATGAGATAACACAAAAGCACTTAGAACAGTGCCTGGTACATCATAAATTCTCGGTTATGTGCACACCACATCATGGTTTAACATGCGTGATCCCATGTGATCCTAAGAACCGTGTGAGGCAGATGTGACTACTCTCACAGGACACTGGCTCATGAAGATAAAAGGACGTGTCTAGAGTTACACAGCTGGAAAGTGCCAAGTATCCCGTTACTCTTCTGACTAACATTCCATGATCATGGCTGGACCAAAGGTGGGTTAGCAAGTGTCTGAGCATAGTACTTTTCTAGTTCAACTGTGCTGTGGGCTTATAATCGGGGAATCACGGGTCTCCAAAGCCTCCTTAAATGATCTGAGGCTGGAAAACAAGTTTGATGTGAAGGTTAGAAGAAACTCTTCCAGGACAGTTCTCACATCTGACCCTAGGAGCCCAGGTATGGCCTCTGGGGTTAACAAAAAATAGCATTTCTGACATTCCCATTTTTCTACATAAAACCTTCTCAGCAGCTGTTCCAAGAATACTCCAGTTACCTTTAATTAATAAAAAATAATAGCTATCAATTAACAAGCACTGTATTAAACCCTTTACAAACTTCTCATAATCCTTACAACTATCCATGGGGGGTTGAGGGTATTAAACAGAGGTATCCTTATCCCTCTTTAAGAGGCAAGGAAACCAAACACCATCTACCTCAATTAACCCTCATTCTCTTTCCCCTTCCTCCTGGATACCCTCAGGGCATAGGCCTGGAATACTGGCCTCTTTTTTCTTCAGAGACAGTATAAAACCTAGGAAGGAATTCTGTGTTTTTGCAAACCAAGACGACAAAGGCTGCCAGGGTCTTTATTGTGTTTTTCCTCTTGATATTATCTGATTCAAAACAAACCTTCAGGGCACCTCTCTCTTAGCCTGGGTACTTTGTCCTGCTGTCCATCCCAGGAAAAGGCTCCCTGCTACAGGTGGGGTTGAGGAACACAGTCACAGCCACCAGCATCCCCAGTGCCTCCTTTAAGAGAGAAGACAGAAGTCCAGGAGCTGGCAGACATAAACACACTGGCCCTCTTCCCAGGTCACAGGGGCAGTCAGGCCCCAGGACAGAGGCCTCAGCTGCTGCTGGACTCACCACAGACTGTTGTGTCCAGCACAAACATTAGGAATAGGATACACAGGGGGATGGGGGAGCTCTCCAAACCAGCCCTGTTCCATCCTCTGACCCTACAACCCATGGTGATCCTGCCCCCACCATCTAACCCCACAGTCCCACAGCCTTTCTGATAACTGCCTCACTTTCCCACAACATCTCACACTTGACTTCCCACTTACCTCACAACACCCCAGGGACCCTACTACCCACCCCCTCTTTTTTTTATAAAGATATTTATTTATTTATTTGACAGACAGAGATCACAAGTAGGCAGAGAGGCAGGCAGAGGGAGGGGGGGAGGCAGGCTCCCTGCCAAGCAGAGAGCCCAATGCGGGGCTCAATCCCAAGACCCTGAGATCATGACCTGAGCTGAAGGCAGAGGCTTAACCCTGAGGCACCCAGGCGCCCCCACCCACCCACTCTTTATAGCATCACCTTGAGGAGCTTCTCTAGGCGATGGCCAGGCCATTACTAGTGAATATTCAGCCATGACTAGCAGGCTGCAAGGTGAGCAGACATTAGATGGCAGCCGTGCACAGACTTCCCATAATAGAAAAAACTTGCTCCTAACCAGGGCCATCTCCAAACCCTCGACTTGCAGAGTGCCAGCATGTCAGCAGAAGAACAGAGCCCTGCTGGACAAGGTGGCAGTCCGGAAGCATGTTTGGGGGAGGGGTGCCACTGAGTATACATACCACAAACCTAGGTGGGAGGACAGGTAGCACAACTCCCCAGTAACTGGGGTTTCAAGGTCAGAAGCCTCTCTGAAGCCAAGCCCTCTCACTCATTTCCTCCCTGGAAAGCTGGAGTGAGATGGGAACTATGTGCCCCCGGGCAGCCATCAGAATATTCCAGCTCCTGGAGACCAGAACCAGGAGGAAAGTGAATCCAGCAAGCCAAGTCGCTAAAGTAGGGGGCAAGAACACTGAGGCAAGAGATGTGGGATACTACAGCAGCCTGTCTCAGAGAACATCTGACACAATGCACAGCCTACAACCAGAGCTAAAATCTCCCTCCCTGCACTCCATACCCCCAATAAACCCACCCTCTTGACACATTTCTCACCCCCAAAGCCCATATCCCTCCCCACACCTAGCTTCAGAATGCCCAGCCCTTCTTGCATGCCTCAGAGCACCAACTGCCAAGATATGCTCATCTTCTCATCACAGTAACTACAGATCCATCAACCCCTCGGTTTACAAGGCTGAGCACTCTACACTCAGCTGACAAGAAAAAACAGTTTCCCAGGTCTTGAAAGCACAAGGCTGCCAGGAGGGCTGAGTGTGGCAACTCTCCACAGGCCCCAGCTGGGGCAAAATCTCTTCAGGCTTGCCTCCAACCAGCCCTCTCCAATATATCCCCCCAAAGCCAAGCCCCATCCAAAGCCCTCCATTGAAAATTGGGCTCCTCCATTCCCACTCAATAGGGGCCCATCCGAAATACACAGTGCACCTTGTGAGATTACCAGTCTTAGAATTCACCTTTTCCCACCCAAGGGGGAGGGAAAGTGAAACCCTCTAAGGGAGGAGCTGTACTCCAACCTCAGCTCTTCCCCACCTTGACCTCTTCCTTCCAGTAAGGAAGCTCTGAGGGCACTGGGAAGGACAGGTCAGGTGATCACCTGGCTGGCAGACCCTTTTGCCTCAGCCCACAGTCTTACAGATCAGGGGCACTTGTTGAGCAAGTGTGGAGATTTTCAGGTACTGGGACTAGGGTAGGGCAGCCCTTTCCAGAAAGCCTCAGATAGCCAGCAGAGGACCCAGGCTCACACACCTGGCCTGGAAGCTTCATCAGAAAGCTGCCCTGGGAGAAGTGGTGGGAGTATGGCTGGGTTTGGACAGCAAAGGAGGAGAGGGAGAGGCTGGTTGAAAAGTAGATTAAAAACCGAGAGCTGCTCCATCTCTGTCCTCGGGGGGATGATGGTGCTGTCCCACAGACAGGGAAGGGATCCCTTCTGCAGAGCACCGGTCAGTGGGGGAACACCAGAATCCTCAGGAAACTGGCTGCAATTCCTTAGGCTTAAACCTCAGTCCCAATGCCAAAAAAGGGAAAGAAAAACCTGCAACCCACCAATCTCATTTCCAGATTCCCTCTCCCCAGCTTAGAAACATTAATAATTAACTTGCCTACCCAGCAGCTTGTCGGTGTTGCCATAAAAGATGAGTAATGGCACCGGAGCCCCAGCCCCAGCCCCATGCCCGCAAGCTTCTGGGCTCAGGGCTGGGACGGGCTCCTGGAACAAAGCCTCCGCATTCCTCCGGGAAGGTGTGTCTGAAACCAGACCTGTCAAACGACGAGAAGCTGACCTCTTACCTCTCCCTTAGCTGACTCCCAGCAGGATGGGGGTAGAAAGGGGAAGGAGAGATTGCCTCTGCCCCTTCACCTCTACCCCCCACCACCGAACGATCGGTGCCCCCAACCACCGCCGATTTCGGGAAGCGGAGCTCTCTGCTGAGAGCTAATCCTGTTACCATGAACGCTGGCTGTACTTGGAGACCCAATTCTCAAAACAACAAGGCAGCTCCCTCGATGCCCTTCCCGATGAGTAACCCCCAGCCGGATGCCCGCCACATAAATTCTCTCGCTGAAACTCCCGCGGCGAGCTGCGGCTCCCACGCGGATGGCCGGCCGGGGAGAAACCCGCTCGCGTCACGCCCGCGCGCAGGCACAAAAGCACCCCCCGATGCAGCCCCTGCGCCCTGTCTGCCCAATTGCCTACAGCCCCCCAAAGTTACAGCGCGCGGACACACCTGCAGGTCCCCCGCGGTGGTCCCCGCCAGCCCCCCAGGGCGGCGGGGCACGCGTCCCTGGGCGGACAGCGCCACCGTTCCATGCGCCTGCTCCTCGGGCTGGCCACCGGTCAGCAGCGCTGGGCC
>RCUC01042529.1:0-61735 GCA_003697995.1 Taxidea taxus jeffersonii
AAAAAAAAAAAACATGGATGAACCTGGCGGACATTATGTTATGTGAAATAAGACAACACAGAACAACAAATACTACATGATCTCACTTGTGTATGTCACACTGCACACCTTAAATATATAGTTTTGTCAATCAAACTCCGTGAGGGAAAATAAAAAAGATAAAATGACAGTAAATATCACACCAGCCGTTAGATGTTGTTATTTAATGTATTCATAAAGAAGCATGCCTATTACTACGACACACTTAAAAAAACATTTGGGAACTACATTTCACTGCAATTGGTCTCCTTTGTAACCCTGTATTATTCTGTGCATGTAGGAGCATTATTTTTTTTTCAACTAACATCTTCTTGCTTGACATTAGAAGTGTTTATTATCATCATCATCATTATTAGTTTCAGGGATAGAATTTAGTATTCATCAGCTGCATACAACGCCTAGAGCTCATTACATCACGTGCCCTCCTTAACGCCTGTCACCCAGTTACCCCATCCCCCCAGCAACCCTCAGCTTGTTTAAGTGTTGAGTCTCTTATGCTTTGCCTCCCTGTTTTCATCTTATTTGTTCTTCCCCTCTCCTATGTTCCTCTATTGTTTCTTCAATTCTACATGAGTGAAATCATATGGTACTTGTCTTTCTCTAATTTTACTTAACATAACACCCCCTAGTTGCATCCACATCATTGCAAATGATGAGATGGCATTCTTTTTAATGGCTGCATAATATTCCAATACACACACGCACACACCACATCTTTACCCATTCATCTGTCTATGGACATCTGGACTCTTTCCATATTTTGGCTGTTGTGGATATCACTGCTATAAACATTGAGGTGCAGTTACCCCTTTGAGTCACTATGCTTATATCCTTTTGGTAAATACCTAGTAGGGCAATTACTGGGTCCTAGGGTAGTTCTATTTTCAACTTTTTGTTTTCTGAGTGGCTGTACCAGTCTGTATTCCCACCAACAGGGTAAGAGCGTTCCCCCTTTCTGTAAGAACATTATTCTGAGTAGAAGTCCAGGGGTCTCACCAGCCTATGGGTCCATGGGAACCCTTGGCAAAGAAGGGGTAAGACCACTGCCACCAATGGAGCAGCAGGATGGCTTAATCCCCTCTTCCCACAGCCGTCTCTTGGGTGAAGGCTGTATATGTGTATGGTGGGTTCAGGGTCTAATGCAAGGGGGAGCAGGAGGACCAGGAGGCTGTACTCCAGCTCTGTCATGGACCAGTTGTGTGTCCTTAGACAAGCCCCTGTGCCTCTCTAGGCCCCAGCTTCCACGCTTGCAAATATAGATCGTGATCTCAGCTCCAAGATGATAGATAATGCAATCTTGAAAGGTTTTGGAAAACTGTGACCTGGACATCTGACAAGGTGACACCACACATGCCTATCACATGCCAGACATTTCTCTAACACCTTTCCATGAGTGATGGTCGTCTAGGCCTCACAGGACCTCACAAAGTAGGTGCTATGACTCTCCCCAACTTAAAGGGGGAGGAAGCTGAGCTCAGAGAGGTTGAAGAACTTGCCCCAGGGAGCACAGAGGGTAATGGGGAAAGGAGAACAGGATGCAGGTCTGCCAGCCTCTGCAGTGAGCTTCGCCAAGAGTCCCATTGTCCAGACAGAGGAGCTGTCCAGAGATATCCCATGGGTGGCAGAGCTGGGACTCTGTGGCTGAGAAGAGGGGATCACAGTAGAAGAGGATGCACTGACTGTCCATTCCAAGAGTCAGAGGACATGTTTTGCAGCCAGGACTCCCAACCTGCTCACGTGGAACTCGACTCTATGCCCTCATGGGCACAGTACCTCCCTGCAACATGGAAGAGCATTTTCTGCCTGGTTCTGGGGACAAGGATGTTTTTCCAAATGGTGATAAGCTAGCCTTCGCAGTTGCCAGTGGGGCTCCCAACGATCCCTCAAATGTAGACCTGGAGTCGCGTGTCCGTGGAAGGCCACCCTCAGCACCCAACTCTGCCTGGGTTCCACTTCTGACTCTAGCTGTGGCTGTGGGCCTGCCGGTGCCTCCTCCATCTCCCCAGCAATCGAAGGGAGACAATCACAGCACCTTCCTTAAGGGGGGGGTTGTGGGAATAAATAAGTCAATACATGTAAAGCACTTAGAACAGCACGGTACTCAGTGGGTGTGGCTCAGTAATCGTAAGCAGATGCTGGTGCCAGCACTGTACCCGTAGCAGGGACAAGGCAAAGGAAAGATGCAGAAAGCCCTGCTAGCCCCTCTTCAGCCCTGGGAAAGCGGGGAGTGTCATGACAGGGGCTCTCCCAGTAGCCTCGAGCTCCCAGGCCTGCATGGGGGATTTGGCTAAGCTGAATGTAAACCCCTCATGGGGACCCCAGCATTCCCCGCAGTCAGTCAGGGCTGGGACAGATTCACAGCGGCTTTACCCCGTCCCTGCATCGGCCACCTGAAGACACCTGCCCTGGGTGAGGCTTGCCTTTATGGGTGGGGGGGGCATAACCACCCTGAAGCCCCCAGACTACCTTCTCCATGTCTGCTAGCAATTCGGAGGGTCCCATGGAGGTCCTTCTGGGCCAGAAGTGTCTCCTTTGCTCTCTCCTCCCAACACATGTGCTGAACAGTCTTAAGAGAATAAAGATGAGAGGGACGCCTGGGTGGCTCAGTGGGTTAAAGCCTCTGCCTTCGGCTCGGGTCATGATTCCAGGGTCCTGGGATTGAGCCCCACAATGGGCTCTCTGCTCTGCAGGGAGCCTGCTTCCTCCTCTCTCTGTTTACCTCTCTGCCTACTTATGATCTCTGTCAAATAAATAAATAATCTAAAAAAAGAGGGAGAGAATAAAGATGAGAAAGACATAGCCCCCACTCTTGGATGGTTTCCAACTGTGCGCGCACGTGTGTGGTGCGGGACACATTCTGTAAGACGCATCCACCCACGACTGGACACACAGTGCCAGAGGACGGAGCCCAGAAGTAGACACCCTGGCATCCCAAGGGGAAACCAGGGAGGGCTTCCTGGCATTTGCAGCATTGGCAGGCTAGGGGAGAAGCCCTCATGGTTTACAGCCTCATGGCAAACTACACCGAATGGAGGAAGTCGGTGACAGCCAGACTTTGAATCTTGTCCATGCTGAACCCCAGACTGAGCACCCCAAGGTGGAGGTGGGGAGGACTTATGTGGGGCTGGTTCCCAAGGCTCTGTGCTCAGAACCTGACTCGGTATTGCTTCCCTTCTGGGGGCCGGGGTGAAGGCAGCTGCAGCATAGGGAAGCCGTGGGCAGGGGCTGGGGCTGGGGGGGGCGAATCTGGGGCTGGTCCCGGCTGTGCCTGTGCCTGGTGGTAGGATATCGAAGTGTTGCTAGGCCTCTCTGGGCAGCTTCTCTAATTGAGCAGCTGCGCCAAATCACCTGTGGTTCCCCCCCAGGGTATTAATGGTCCCACACTTAGGGGCCTGCCTTCAGTTGTAGGCCATGTGGAAACCAAACACAAAGCATCCCTAAGTGCTTCTTGCCACGGAGACTGGATCCTTGGCACTGGAAAGTTCCCGGCTGTAATGCTGTCTTGGGAGGCGTCCCACCCCAGGGACAGCTCCGACCACTACAAGTTCCAATGCAGGGACAGAGCTACCCTGGCCGGGGCGCTGGGGTCACTTACTGAGGAGAACCCTTTGTGCCTCAGTCCCCTCCTTTAAATGGGGCGCTACTTGTACTTCCTCTAAGGTTGTTCTGAGGATGAGCTGAGTTAATGGGCAAAAGCTCAGAGCCGGGTTTTCTGACCGACAGGTGTGCTTGCGTGTACACGTGCGTGTACGTGTGCATGTACTGTGCTCTGAGGGCCTTCACTGGCCGCCTCCCAAAATTCTGCCTTCCTGGTGCCCTGCACAGGGTCTGCTGCTGGCATGAAGGCCAGAGAAGGGAGAGCAGGTGGTACAAGTCCCAAAGGCCCAGGGTTGGGGGTGGCGTGGGGCCAGTGGAGCCCTGTCACCTGTCCTGTCCTCGGGCCCTAAGGTGAGAGAGTGACTGATCCTGGCTGGGCCCTGGCTCCCTGGTGGTTCTATTTACGGAACTGGCACTGGAGGAGGGAGGAGGGAGGAGATCAAATTACAGCTGGAGTGGGGGTGGCAGGCTAGGACAGGGACAGACCTGTCCACAGGCCTGTGTACTCCACCCCCACTGCCCCCCACCAAGCAGCGGACAAAACCCACACTGAGGCTCCATCGTGCAGAACTGGCACAGGCCACAGGTCCTCGTCCCCTCTGGGTGTTTGCCCAGGCTTGCCTGGTCCCTCCCACTTCCCCGGCAAGGTCATGGCATGGGCTGTGTTTGTGGCTGGGAGCTATGTGGGGTCCACTGGCCTGCCTGCCTGCTCCCGCCCACTCCCGCCCACTCCTGCCAGCTCTCAGGCAGGCCGCTAATGGTGGCCAGTCACGCCATGGACAGCCTGACAGCCTCTTCTGCAAGGGCAGTGGACAAACCTCAGGCTCACGTGGCCAGGGCAGTCCCTGTCCATGAAGGGGTCAGGGAGGGGTCACAAGGGGGTGGCGGGGGTGGGGTGGCTGACTGTGGCACCTTGCAGCTGGATGGAGGAGAGGTGGCTTGTGGGTGGGCTGGGGTGCCTTCCACCCTCTCCCACGCAGAGGCTGACTTAAGCCGACATCTCTGATCCTAGCCGTCCCTGGAGACCCAGAGAGGAACAGGGTATAGCTCTTATCTTCAAGAGGACCACTGTTATCTTCTAACTTTGTTTAGGTTTTATCTGGTCAGTAAAATTAAATTTGAGGGTTGGGGGGGAGACACATTCCTCCTATTACTGCTATGTTTACTTATAAAATAAATATATTGAAAATGTTATAATTTGTGCTGTATAATGTCATACACAAAATCCTATGTTAACATAAATGTCAACATAGATAAATGTGAAAGGATAAACTAAACTTTAAAGAAACTCTAAGTGTTCTTGCTGGCCCCAGGGAATGATCCTTTACAGTCCCTGGGAGGCCCATACCCATCCTGGAGACCTGAGCCCAAAGGCACCAGTAACTGTCCAGGTTCCCTCCTGGGACAGCTGGGGGCCACACGCACCCTGGGCCTTGCTCAGCAGCTGGGGACTTGCGAGTCCTCACCTGGTGGCTCCTGGGCTCACTGAGCTGCTATACCCTCCTGTCAGCTTTGGCAAGGGAGAGACTGCCATGTTTGGTTGCACGGCTTTTAACTCTGCAATCCAGCCCTGTGCTGGGCACATCAGGGAGGTTTCATGTATACTTCTGAAGAAAGACAAACATCCTGGATCTCACAGCTTCAAAACTTACTCTGCTTATCCTTGGGGACCAAAAATCCTTCCAAAATGCAGTGCATATATCAAGAGAAGCAGTCAGATCCTCACTGAGCACGCTGGTGCTAATCACCCCAAACTGTAAGGAGGGAATGTCCTTGGGTTTTGTCCTTGTTTTTGTAAAACCCTTTCATAAGTTTACAGGTTTAAATTCTCCCTGGTTGTCAGGACATTGATCACGGCTCTCTCTCTGCCTACCTGCCTCTTAAAGCCCTCCCAGGTCCTGCTGTAGACAAGAAGTACAGTCCACACACCACTGAGAAAGCACAAAGACAGCCCACAGAATGGGAGAAAAAATTTGCAAATTATTCATCTGATAACGGGGCTTGCTCCCAAATATATAAAGAACTCTTACAACTCAGCACATAAAAGACAAATAACCTATATGACCATGGGCAAAGGACTTGGATCCAAGTTTCTCCCACTAAGATACACAAATCGTCATGAGGAATGTGAAGATGCTC
Source organism: Taxidea taxus jeffersonii (assembly GCA_003697995.1). Classification (NCBI taxonomy): domain Eukaryota; kingdom Metazoa; phylum Chordata; class Mammalia; order Carnivora; family Mustelidae; genus Taxidea; species Taxidea taxus. Next base: position 5,776 of record RCUC01042529.1, read on the forward strand.
AACCTCATGAGCCCCTAGGGAAACATGAATTAAAGCATGACAGGCCATTTCATACTCCCTTGGATGGCTTCATCAACAAAGGCAGACCTAGGAAGTGTTGGTGAGGATGTAGACATTATCGGAACCCACAGCCCATGTTGGCATAACAACAATATAAAACGTGTACCCACAAGATGCCTGGGTGGCTCAGTGGGTTAAGCCTCTGTCTTCTGCCCAGGTTGTGATCTCAAGAGTCCTGGGATTGAGCCCCACATGGGGCTGCTTGCCGGGGAGCCTGCTTCCCCTCTCTCTTTGCCTGCTGCTCTGCCTACTTGTGATCTCTCTCCCTCCATCAAATAAATAAATAAAAATCTTAAAAAAAAATGTGCCCACTGTGAAAGAGTCTGGAAGTTGGGACAGAGGGTTTCTCTATGACACAGTAATCCCACCCCTAGTTAAACACCCAGGAGAACTGAAAGCACACTGTCCACACAAAAATGTGTACACTAGCATTCCTGGTAGCATTATTCATACTTCCCCAAACAGAGAGACAACCCAATGTCCATCAACTGGAGAAGAGAGAAACCAGACGTGCTCTTGCCACACAACAGAGTATCATTCAGCAACAAACAGCAAGGAAGCATGGCTATGGGGCTACGGCACGGAGTCTTGGAACCACTAGGCTAAATGAAAGAAGCCAGTCACAAAGGCCACACGCTGTATTGACTCCATTTAAATGAAATGCCTACAAGAAGCAAGTCTACAAAGACAGAAGTAGATTAGTGGTTGCCCTGAAAGGGGGCTAGGGTGGGGGGATGGAAAGTGCTTGCGGTACAGGGTTTCTTCTCGGAGGTGATGACAGGATTCTAAAATGGGCTGTGGTGATGGCTGCCCAACTCTGTGAATATACTAAAAACCACGGGGTTATATACTTGAAATGGGGGAGTTGTATGGTAGGTGAATTATAGCTCAGTAAAGTTGCTATTTAAAAAAAGAAGAAACTGAAGGATGCCTGGGTGGCTCAGTTGGTTAAGCGTCTGCCTTGGGCTTGGGTCATGATCCCGGGGTCCTGGGGTGGAGTCCCGCATCAGGCTCCTTGCTCAGTGGGGAGCCTGCTCCTCCCTCTCCCTGCTGCTTCCCCCCTGTGCTCTCTCACTCTCCCCCTAACAAATAAATAAAACCTTAAAAAAAAAAAAAAAAGGAAATTGAGATAGTACAGCCTCATGTGTGTGAACAAAGAGTAAACTTGCTTTGTGTGGGAATCCAAGGCCTCCTCATGAGTTTAGAGCATGGATCCCGTGACATCAGTGCTGTTGGTTCTAAGTTATTCCCTGATTGTGTCCCATATGAGTTTCTCAGCCCCGTGACCTCTAGAAAAGTTAAGCGTGTGGTCAACAGTATTAATAACTGTTGTAGGGGAGCAGGTCCACCTTCTGGGTGGACCCTGCAGGTTTTGCTCATAGAGCTCCCACTCTGAGCTCCATCCCACGCAAGCAGACAAGCCACTGAGGGCCATGGCGCACGGCACATAAGGAAGGTGCCGAGGTCGGAGGCCCGCCCTTCCAGCTCCCGGGATGCGTTCATGAACAAGGCCAATGCATTCCAATGAGAGGGGGTAAGAAAGCATCCTCTGCTACTCTCGCCAATGGCAGAGGGTTTTTATAAGGACACGCAGCTGGGAACTAGCACCTAACCACAAATCCACCAGCATTAGGTTGGATCCGATCCTCGTTCCCCCACCAAATGCATCCCCTCCTTAACAAGGGAGAGGAGCAGCCCTGGGGCGCCATCAGGGTCACTGGAGCCTGTCTGGGTAGGCTAGGCTGGCTCCTCTGAGCGCAGCCATCAGAACGTGGGCTCAGGAAACAGCTGGTGTTTCCGACTTACGCAGGTTCAGGTGCCTTGGTAAACTGCAAGACAGGCCAGCAAGAACACAGGCTCGGAGAGAGCTGGGGTCAGATTGCAGCCCTACCACTTACTTGCCAGGTGGCCTCACCAAGTCCCTTTACCTCTCTGAGTGTCGGTTTCCTCATCTATACTTCAGAGTAACATTACCTACTTAAAGGAGACTTCTGAGGATTATACAGATCAGCAAAGTGCCACCATCCGAACATATTCAATTCACTCCCTTTTCATTTTGTTCCTCTCTGTCCAGGATTTTTGAAAACCTTCTGTCTGTGTAAAGCAGGAATAGACACGCACAAATCAATACATGGCGCTCTCTGAATGGAAAAATTTACTCTGAAATTTTCTAAAAATGTGCTCTGAGATAATAGCCTGGAGCTATGCACACATTTCCCACAAAGGCAACTGCAGGGAGGGACCTGTGGCTCTTTGGGGTTCTGGGAGTGGTGAGAAGAGGTGGCAGCGGAATAGGGATGGGGGAGGACAGGAGGGAGAGGCTGGGGTCAGATGTGGGGCACCAGACTGGTCTGGGACTGGGCTGTGGGCTTCCTGAGCTCTCCAAGGATGGCCAGTCCCAACATCTGGCTCTCCCCAAGGGACGGTCGTCATGCCACTGGTGTCCCCAGGCCCCCCTTCCTCATCGGGACCCCCAGCTCCTGGATCAAACCTGCACCAGCTGCTTCTCTGCTTCCACAGCCCTGAGAGCAGCCCCTTTCCCACTGACCGCATTGCTCTCTCTCCCGTCTGTCCTCTCCTCAGACTCTAAGCTCCTCATGCGTGGGAACTGAATCTTACTCACTTTTGTTAGCCCAGCACCCAAGCCCTCTTGGGTCAAACCTGAGCCTCACTGGGGTCATCTGGAGGGCTTGCTAAAACTCACTGTTGGGCTCCATCCCCAGAATTTCTGACACTGCTGCTCCCAGGACCACGCTTTGAAAATGACTGCAGGATACCTTTGCAAAAGGTGCTGTGTGAAGGGTAAACCACTCCAGGTTCGACTTTTTTCCTGGGTTTTCATAGTCAGGCCCAGCTCTTCACCTTCCTCCTCTGTAAGTCCTCTCTGCCTCCCTGGGACCCCTCGTACCAGCTCTCTCTCCCTGTGCTCCTCCCAGCCCTGAGGGTTAGGTGCCCATGCCTCACCTCTGCAGCCCCCTTGGCCACCCAGAGCTGGGCCCTTCCGGGGAGAAGGGAGTTAGGGCCATGGAAACATTGCTCCCTGAGCCCGTGAAGCAAACTCTCCACGAGGTGCTCCTACAGCCCCTCCCCTCCCACACATGGGTCGCCAGACCCACTGCAGCCAGAGGGTAAAGAGGGGGCAGCACTGGGCTGTCTCCATACAGGTTCTGGGGACCCAGGAGCCCCCAACACCCTGACTGGGGACATCTTCCAGTTACCTGGCTGGCCAAGAATTCAGATAGCCTGATTCAGCATCTGGACTTCTTCTGCTACCTCAGTTTGACAGTGAGGCCAGGAAGAAGTGTTCAGTGGATCAGTTCATTACCACCCACAGCCCTCACACAGGCAGGATGGTGGTCCATGCTGGTTAGGAGGAGTGGAAGGGGGAAGTCCCCATGGTCAGCACCAAGGCTAGCGGCTTGAGGCAGGGAAGCAGCTCAAGCCCTTAGGGTCCTCATGCTGCCTGCCCAACCTCAGGGGACCCCATCCACATTGTAATCCACGTGAATAGTAACTTCTGGAGTTGTGCAGTGCACAACCTGTGCAGTGTTACACAATAGTTGATCCTACCAATCCTGAGAAATTTCCTCATTTGATATTCCCTGAAAACCTACTATGTCCCGAGTAAGTATTCTGGCAGGCAGCCAGAAAACGGTCTATCCTCTTGGGGCTCTTTAAGGAAAGGCCAGCTACAGCCTGTGGTAAGGAGAAGAGTGGTCACACGAGGGCATGCCCAGGCGCTGTGGGAGCCAGGGAGTGGCTTATCTCTGCCCAGTGAGGTCAGGGAGCTGGCACGTAGGGGCAGGCAGCTCCCTACGGGCTGGTTCATCCAGCCAGGCTGGAGGCTATCAGGCGGCAGCAGCTGAATCTGCAGTCTCAGCGTCTGGGCTTGGGTGACTTCTTGCTTTCTAGGGATACCTGGAGACACAGAGCCCAGGGCCAGATGGGTCTCATGGGCTGTGACAGCCTCAGACCCCTCTCTCCTTGCCATGATGTAGGTGTGCAGAATCAGAGATCAGAGCCCCCTATTCCTGGGCAGAAGGAGGTGTGGAGGCAGGGAAAGGGGCATAAGCAGCTAAGAAAAACCAGGGCAGCTCCAGGGGCTTTGGCCAAGGAATTCAGCCTGCCTCACTGGCCTGGTTGGGGATGGATGCATGCTTCTTCTGCTTTGTCCAGCCAATGGACACTTTTTCAAAAAAGCCTCGAAGAGGCCCTCCTGGTCCTTCTGCATCATCTTCCTATGGGCTCTAAGGGACACTGAAAGTCGGCCTCCAGTCTCCAAATGTGCACTGACTTCCCACCCACCCATCATGGGCTGGCTCTGTGCAGACCTCTAACTTTGGCAAGAATCCCTGAGAGCTCAAAAGGCTGGTCCAGGCAGCCTTGGGAGGCCTCCTGACTTCGTCCCAGACCCTTGAAACAGAGGGGATCTCACACTCTGGGCTTACTTTGCATTGGCATGGGACCATCGACAGCACATGCTGGTTTGCTTTTCCATCAATACGGGCTACTTTGTACTCATTTCTATGTCCCTAGCACCTAGCCTGGGGCCTGGCACTGACTAGGTGCTCAGTTAATGAATGTTTATGGCTTGAACGACTCAACTGCTGGTTTCTGTACCCAGGGACAGAGGATATTCAGGAGTCCTTGGTTGTTCTTGGAACCTAATGGGCCCTCTTATATTCAGTGGTGATTAAATATCACGACTTTCTAACCCTTATCACAGCCCTGATCCTGTTGTTACACCTGGTCAGGCATTTCACTATTCAATACACTTAATTGCACACAAGACTTATGTACAGATGAGTTTAAGCATTGGAAAATAAACAGAAAAACACAAAGAGACTCATGCAGTTCTGGCTAAAGTAGAAAATCAAACAGCAGCTGTGAGCCCTATCAGGGTAGAGCCTGGTAAGTGGGTACCACGGAAGAGGGCTTCAGGAGTGATGGGTCAATGGCTCCAGGGCCTGTGGGCTTTTGAGCCTGGGCGGGGGTTGTTGGGGGATGGTCTTCCCAGTCTCCATGAGGCAGGGGTGTCCACAGGCAGGCAAGGCCCCGTAGTGGCTTCCCCGCTCACCCTGCATGCTTTTTTCTGGACATAGATGTAATCTTTTTGCCTGGAAGTCCCCGTCCCTCCAGTGACAAAATTCAAGGTCCAGCAGAAAGGCTACCTTTTCCATGAAGCCCTCATGGTACCTCTTGTTCGAGACAGAATGAAACCCCCCACCCACCCCAGTCCTCTTTACTCAGTAGGGGTACCAGGATGGGACCAGCATACAATGGTGGGTACTTTCCCTTAGAGGTCCAAGGGGTGGATGGTGGTGAGGTCCCTGATCCTCTCTACCCCAGTCTCCATCACCCTGCACCCAGGTGCTAATGTTGACATTAAAACTAATACCCTTTGATAGAAATAATTCACACTTCCCATGCAGGTAAAAAGAATAACAGTTTCTGTAAAACCTTTCCTGTCGTATGAATCTGAAATAAACAATCCAAGTAAAAAGCAGGCTACTTACTATGCAAAGAGAAGCAGCTTAAGGGAAGTCCCCTAGTTCCCCCTTCCCTCCATGTGACTGCCCCTAGAGCCACATTGTATAGAAATTCTGGGCCTCCCTGGGGTGGTGAGGTCCATGTTCCTGCAGGGGCAGCTGGGCGGTCCCATCCCAGCATCTAGCCGGGCCTGACATGTAGCACACCTGCAATCATCGAAGAGCAGTCATGGGGAGGCGTGGCCAGACTCACACCATTGAGATCTGACCCTGGACTTGCACTCTCAGGGTGTGGCGTGTGGAAGGCTATCGTTACTTCCATTTTACAGATGAGAAAACTGAGGTCCAGTTAGGACTTCCCAGCCGGTTCTAGGATTCCGACTGCCTCTAAGTGGTGAGGGCGGGCAGCTCGTTGCTGCAGGAATGACTAACAGCTGGTCATCTGGTCACATGGGGCTCTGGGGTGGTCTGCTCCCTTCCGAGAGGCTTTCCTTCTGCCCTGCTGAGCTGCCCAAACTCAAACTTTCCAGCCTCTCATTCTCAGCTATTTTTGCAAACCCGGGGCTGCCCTCTATTCTAGCTTCTAAACCACAGCAGCTTGGGTCCCAGGCCCTCCCTCTCTCCAGCTGGGGGTTCAGGAGTCAAGATCAAGGCTCCACCCGACTCCACCTGACTCCTCTGATCCTTCAGGGTTGACCTGAGGGTCGGGGGGTGGGGGGAAAGGATAAAGGATGCCAGTCTCAAATCAGGGTTTAAAAGCTGGGTTACAGCCACACACATCTTAATTGGTCCATTTCTATGTTCTCTGTGGCCATTTTTCCTTTCTGATGGACCTTACAAACACTTTACTGTTATATTTCTTGTAATACTGCCTGGAATCATTATTTAGACATCATAAAAAAATCATTATATTTCTAAAAGAAAGGCTGACGATTCCTACAAAAGAGAATAGAAAAAGCTCGGGCACACACGCAAACACACACACACTCACACAAGCCTATCCACACATACCAGTGAGTTTAGCATGACAAAAGAGGTCTATCACCACACTGCTTTGCAAAATAGACATGAATGAATAATTTATAGGGCTCTTTACAAACATTTAGATTTCTTAATCATTCTAGAAAAATCTGGTTCGATTACTTATAGCAGCAGGTCTGTGCTAAACCAACCCAGAAATTGTTACCAATTAAGTAAAATTTACGGTTCCCAATGGGCCAGCCTTCCACAGCCCTGCACTGTAAACATCTTTTTTTTTTTTAATACACCAGAACCCACAAAGCCATCGCTCTTACTAACCAAAGGCACCATGTGTGATAAATCCTCGAACCCTTTCTTTGCAAGAAGGTTCCCGACTTCATGTATGGATGATCATATTTCCCGCTTTAGTTTGCAAGAACTCCATGACACTGTGCTCTTTGCGGCCAGTTCCAAATCAGGGGTGCCTGCACCGAGACCACAAAGCTCTAGTTCTTTGGACTCCCTGAGACACTGGGGCACAAGGAAGCGGGCCAGGGGTTGGCGACGTTGGGGGGAGAGGCCCACATGCCAACCCATACCACCGTGGATCCGTGCCCTGCCCAAACTTACCGACAGCAGGCTGCTGTGACATGTGGCCAATGCCAACGTCTGAAGCCTGAGTCCCCTGGCAATCCCACTGTGATCCAGGCCACCACCTCTTGCTTGGAGCTCCCTCTGATGTATGGGCAGCCTGACTCTGTCTTTGAAGTCAGGGCTCAGGCTGACCCTCAGAGGCGAGAGACCCACTGGGCTACTGCCCCCCTCAGCCTACACTCCAGCTCCTGGCCATGGGGACCGGCTCCTGGACTGGGAGCAGTGACTGATGCCCGGTTACAGAGTGCACAGCGAGAGAGCTATTCTGGCTGATACTTCCTGTTTGGGGAGGAAACCTCACTGGGGATAATGAGTGGCTCAGACTCCAGTGTCTCGGCCACAGGAACTGAAGCAGGACAGCCAGCAAAACCCAGGATGCCGGTAGTGAATAAATGTCATCTAGGCCTGGTGGAGGCTGCCTCCCCGTGTGTGTGTGTGTGTGTGTGTGTGTGTGTGAGAGAGAGAGAGAGAGAGAGAGAGAGAGAGAGAGAGAGAAGAGAGAAAGGTGTGTTTACTCTTCGGGTTACAAAGCCAAGCATAATGTCTGCAGAAAGCAGTAATTTGTCAACTGCCGTGGGGGTAATTTATCGCAATCACCGTGGCTGGCATTGGCTTCGTGATTATTTTCTCAGAGTTTCTGTGCCGGCAAATCTTCCATGGTCGCTCTTGCTAGTCAGTGCCCACAGTGGGGAGAAGGACAGACAGAAGGACCCACAGACAGAAGACCCCGCCGCCCTTGTGCCACAAGGGCGAAGCCAGAATGGGCGTGAGCCTGCCTCCTGCTGATGGCTTTTCTGGCGACCCCCCGAGGCCACGCTGGCAGACCAGAGGGAGGGCAGAGGCTTGGAGTCTTTTTTTAATCATCGAAGTTAATTATACCATGTGCAGTCTTAGGACACGTATATTCCACGGCTTTCCAGTTGTTTGAAAACTGGTGATCTTGGAAAACGGTGGTTTTGAGTAACCCTGCTCATTTTGAGAACCAGAATACATACACCAATCGGCTCTGGGCAGGTCACTCTGTTATTACAAGTGGCAGAACAGGGGCTGCACGGTTGCCTGACTGCTGTGTCCATGTCCTGTCTCTTCGGCCAGAGAGAGACCTCCCATGGGCACGGGTATTCGTGAATCCCCCATGTCCAGCACAGATCAGGGCACACAGATTGCAGTGTGACCTTGCCCAAGATGCCTTTCCCTCTCTGTTCTGATCATTCAGTTAAAACAGTGAATGTGAAAGCCCCCCAAACACATTTTGGTTTACACGTTTCCTGTGCCTTGCTGTGGGCCACTCACTGACTGCTACCCCAGAATCTTCTCCCTCTGCTGCCTGCTGGTACTCTGGTCACTCAGCTTCCCAGTGAGACTGTAGGCTTCCTAAGGGCAGGGACCTGGTGCCTTGTACCCCTAGGTATCTCCACCCCTGCTCATGGTATTCTGCTCACTGGGAGTGCATAGGTGCCTGTGGGGCCCAGGGGGATTCTTGGGCTGCAGATTTGGGACAGCCCCAACACCCCCGATTCAGTAGCTGGGGTGAGCTCAGTGTTCTCTGTCTCCTCAAAGCTTCTGGGTGGTCTCCCATCCCCTTGGAGAAGCTGTACTGTCAGGACCTCATCCATCCATCCATCCATCCATCCATCCTTCCTCCTTCCCTTCCTCCCTCCCTCCCTCCCTTTCAGGATTTTATTTATTCATTTACCAGAGAGAGAGGGAGCACAAGCAGGGGGAGCTGCGAGCTGAGGGAGAGGGAGAAGCAGATTCCCCACTGAGTAAGTAACCTGACGCAAGGCTTAATCCCAGGACTCTGGGATCATGACTTGAGCCTGAGGCAGGTCCTTAACTGACTGAGGCAGGCCTCCCAGGACCTCACCCTTTCTTATGAAAGCAAACGCTCCAGGTATGAGTGGAGAGGGACATGCCCACAGTTCTGAGAGGGGTGCAGGCTGGCTGTGATTCCCCCATGTCCTGGGGTTGTCAGTGAGCCCTCAGCTATGCCCTGAGCTCCCGCTCTACCTTTGCCACACACAGCCCTGACAAATCAGAACATTCAAGAACTGGAGCAAAGGTTACAGAGGACAGACAGGCCCAACAGGCAGCACACAACAGGTTATTGTCAGCTCTCCAGTCCAAGAACACCCGGAGGGCAGAGCTTTCCTGGACAGAAGTCCCCAACCCCAGCACAATCCTTGGCTGCCCCACCCAGCACAGGCTCTCTTCCTTCCGTTCCAGTTCCGGTACTTCTGGCCAGCCGGAAGCCATCTGCAAGGACCAACGACCGGGAGCCTTGTCCACTTCTGGTCGGGGCTGATTCACTGGACAGTGGTGACTGGCTCCTCAACCCTGACCCAGCACAGGCCCCTCGCATTCCAAAATGCCACCCTAAGCAATGCCGCATGTCACCCTGTCTTGGCACAGACTCCACCCGGAGGGCCCGTGTCACAGCTAACACCCTCCCACTGTGAGGCCAGAATGACTGACCTTCAGAGAGACCCTCGCCCTGACCGCCAGGCATGCTGGGACGTCCCGAGCCCACCCTCCCGACACCCTGATGGCCATACCACAAACACGTGACAGTCAAGGGTCATCCAGCAGAGACCCCCACACCCCAGCTTTGGGAGACCTGCTGTTCCCCCCCTCCACCCTGAACGGAGACTGCCCCATTCCCCAGTCTCCAAATGTCTTCACATTTCCCTGTGATTGAGTTTCTACATCTCGGGGCTCTATCTTCTACAGTTTAATCTCCTAATTGGATAGCTCTGGAAGGCTTAAGAACGTGACTGCTTACATCCCACCTGGCTCCCAGGAAGCGGGAGAGGGAGGTGGAAGAAGTTTCTGCCTGATTGAAGGACAGTTGGCACCCACCTGTCCCACATCTGCCAGGTGACTGTGGTGACTGAGGACAGGCTGATCAGGAATAGCTGTCCGGTGACCGTGTTCCACGTGTGAGGGGGACGGAAGCCTTCTGCCCTGGGATGAAGTGACCATGAGGGCCTTCGTGATACTGCAGGATTGAGTAGTCCCCGATCCCACCCGACAGCCCGTTCACCCCTAGCCGGTTCCCTCTCAAGTACCTGACACTCATTTGGTTCTGGGAAATGTATGTTGAATGAATAAATGAGGCAAAATTTGGACAGGTGTGTATAGGTAGTGGTTAGGAGCCTCAAGTTTGGGGGGAAGAATGGATTGAAGCCTAGTGTTTCCTTGGAAAGGTTATATTATCAGGAGAAAAATATTATCAAACTCCCAAGAGATCTGAAGGTTCAAATGAGCTCACAGTTGTAACGTGCTCGGCCAGGGCCTGGCATGTGGGGTACTGAGCATTTGGGGATGACTGTCATTTCAGGTGTGGTCCAAGGCGTGCCAAGGATGAAGGGTGGATTTGCAGAGGTCTGGGGAGCCTGGATGGCTGGCTGGCCCAGCTGCAGAGGGCAGCAGGAGGAAGTGAGAATTCTGTAGCCGGATGTTTGAAAACCACCTAGAGTGGCCCATCCCCACCTCTTCTCTACCATCTCCAAGTTCCATAACCCCCATAGCCTCCTGGATTGGAGCTGCACTGGCAAAGATAGAATGTGAGTGGGAAAAAGAGGCACACGTCCCACTAACCCCCAGGAGGGATGAAAAGACTCTGCTTGACCTCAGGTTTTAATAACTGTAAAAAAGGCAAGCTTCTGGGACGCCTGGGTGGCTCAGTTGGTTAAGCGGCTGCCTTCGGCTCAGGTCATGATCCCAGTGTCCTGGGATCGAGTCCCGCATCGGGCTCCTTGCTTGGCAGGGAGCCTGCTTCTCCCTCTGCCTCTGCCTGCCACTCTGTCTGCCTGTGCTCACTCTCTCTGACAAATAAATAAATAAAATCTTAAAAAAAAAAAAGGCAAGCTTCCTTGTTTTAAAGCAAGAGGCCCAATCTGGGTCCAGGGGCTAGGAAGCAATTTCATGGAGTTCCCATCTGACGCAGCCGGGACCAACCCGCCAAGCAAGTCGTGGCCACTACATGGATGGGGAGGGCAGGAAGCAGGGGAGATCCAGCCCCAGGGAGCCCGGACATCACTGAATCAACTGCTTCCCTGGTCCTTCCCAGTGTGCTTGAAAATCACCCTGGTCACCGAGAAGTTCTTTTGCTGACTGGCCAGGGAATGAAGAAGGAGCACAGACTTTTCTCCCGATCTGGAAGGCACTGGCCAGGACAACAAGCAGGGAGCCTTGAGGCATGGGCCCGTGGCCAGTTTTGCAACAGAGAAGCAGCCACTCTCCGGGCCTTAACCACCTTCTCCAGGGAACTGAGGGGGCTGGGACTAGAAGGGCAATGAGCCTAGAAGGTCCCCAGGTGATAAACGCTCAAATCCCGGGGGGAAAAGGGTGGGCTCCGATATTTAATTTACCGCACTCCTAAAACTCAGCACTTGACACAGCTAATCCCCCAGGCAGGCACTATCGTCACTGTCTTACAGATACATCAGGCCCAGCGTCCTTAGCAAGGTTTTACAGATGGAGGGAGTGCAGGGAGTTCTGAGGACTTGGTCAAAGTCACATGGGAAAGAGCTGGGGTTCTGACTCGTTCCATGGGAACGAGCCAGAGGCTCTCAGCTACAGTCTGCCAGCTCCTCGGCTCAGGTTTGCACTATAGTCATTAACTCTTGCTTTTTAACTCTCTCGGAGCCCTGCCCAGTACACTGGTAAGTGCAAGGAGGGAAGGGCCACAGGGCAAGGACAGGAAACATGAATGGGAGGACAGTTTACCCGTTTGGCATCTCTAGGCTGGAGAGGGCAGACCTGTGGTCCTTGAGTGCCCACAAGTCCTAGGGAAGGCAGCAGGCTTGGGACTGGCTGTCCAACCCTGAAACAGGTGGCCTGGACTGAGCTCCCTGCAGACTCCGTGGCCAGCATCACCCCATGCTGACTCCAGGCCGTCCTCTTAGGTTGCCTGGCTGAGGCCAACCGGCCCATCATTCAAGGTCTCCTTCCCTTCTGTACCCCAGGGATGCCCCCGGGGTCCACTAAGGCCATTTATCCATCAGTTGATGATCAAACACCTGCTCCAAGCTGAACTCCCATCACCCCTCCCCCCAATCTCTGTAGGCCAAGAGGGAGAGTGACAGGCTCAGAGATCAGGAAGACAGTCCTCCAGGTGCTCCTGGCTGGGTGCAGGGGTTTCATGCAGACTCAGATTCAGTTAGACGTGGGGAGGATCTAGGCATCTGTGTTTTTAACAAACCATGCAGGTAACTGAAGGGACATACCCACGTGAGACCGTTTGGCCTTGGGGCTATCCTGGTCCCCAGCACTGCCTTCTCCGCGCTGCCACCTCTGAGAACCTGTCCTGTCTGTCCTACCAGCAGGCTCCCCTGGGCTCGAAAGTCAGATAAACCCGCGTGCAAATCCCTATTTCGGCAACTTGCTACCTGTGTGTCTTTGCCAAATACCCATGCTCTCTGAGGCTCAGTTTCCCCATCTGGAACAAGATGATGGCAGTGCCTTCCTGCCCTGAGGATTAACTGGGACAGTGTGTGCAAAGCAAGCCATCTGGCACAAATAAACACACACTAAATGTCTTTTATTAATTATATCATCACTGCACCCTGATGGACAGAAATACTTCCCTGGGGCTATTTCCAGAACCCCGCTTATGGAGCCTGTTTCCGAAGCCTTCCTGGACACCGAGGAGGCCTTTCTGTGCCCTCCGCCAGGGCTCCAGCACAACCTGCCTGCATTTTCTCCCGAGTTTTGGCCTCCTGGCTCCCAAAACGACATTAGCTCAGTACCTTCCCCTTAATCTACCCAGAGTGCCCAAAAGTTCCAACCACACCCTTGCCCCCAGATTTCGGGGAAATGGATAGGAGGGTTAAGTTTGCCAGGCAAGACCTCAGCGGGCGGGGGCGGGCAATGGTCAGCCCGGCCTCTTCCAGTTCAAGGTCGGGCGCCCCCGCCCTTGTCGCCGGCTCTGCTTGGGGCGGTGAAACGGATGGGAGGCCTGACCGTAAGGTCCCGCCCCCGCTCCCCGCCCTCCCCGGAGAAGGGCAGGCCGGAGCCTCGGGGGCCCGGAACCCGTGCCCTCGGCGGGTCCGCAAGGCTGCAGCTTGGGTCGAGACGCCAGCTCTCCCTAGTCCCGCCCCCCGCGGAGCGCCCCTGGCCCTGCCTTCCCGCCCCGCGCACGCGGCCGGCGTCCCCGGGGGAAGACAGGCGCGCAGAGTGGGGGGCCGGGGATCCGGGTTCTCTGCCGCCGGGCGCACGTGGTGGCTCGGTCCCCGCAGCCCCGGTCGCCTGCAGACGCGTGGCTGCGCCGGGCCTCCGAGCGGTGGTGGCGCGGGGCGCAGCGGGGAGCCGCCGGGACGGGGGTCCCGGGCGGGGTACAGCCCACAGCCCGGCTGCGACACGGCGGAGGGGGTCACTCACCAGTCCGGCCAGCCGCTCGGAGCCGCGGCGGCGGCTGAAGGTCCGCGTTGGAGGCGGTGGCCCGGCCCCGAGGCTCCTCCTCTCCCCGCGCCCCGCCCGCCCGCGGGGACGGACCTTTGGGTGAGGTGGCCGCCCGCCAGCCCGCCGCTGCTTATCCGCCTCGGCCACCTCCCCCAAGGCCGCAATCGGGGAGCTGCAGGGCCCCCCATCCCAGCCTGGCCCTGCAGCCGAGGCGGCGGCGGCCACCGCCGACCTTCCGTCCCCGGCCCGACGTTCAGAGCAGCCCGCCCACTTCCTGATCTGCGCCCCCTCCTCCCTGCCGGGGCTAAAGTGTGCAGGACTCCGGGCTGCCACTTATCCGGGACAATGAGGGCGTGGAGGCCAGGGTGACTTCCTTAATCTGGGGAACACCTCCAGTCTACTGCCATTTTATAATCGAGGGTAACAGGTTGGTCAGGTTTGCACAGATGGCAAGAGGCCGAGGTGTCGGACTGGAAACTGCTTCCTTCTTTTCCACCACAGAAGCAGCAGGCAACAGAGACCCCATCTCAACAAAGCAGCATCCAAGGCACTGTGGTCCCGGCGCTTTTCCGTCCCTTGTCCACGAATGGGGTAGACCTTTAATCCTCGCCCACTGTCCCCGGGTTTCAAAACCTGGGAGCTGGTGGAAGGCGCTTAGGCGGAGCTGCTAGGGACCACAGGGTTTGCTTTCCTGTCTAGACCTCCTAGCCACCCCCCCCCCCACTCCCCTGCCCCTGAAAAAAGGTGGCCCTGACACTGCCTGCTGCCCTTCCTTGCCCCCTATGGGTGGCTTCAGAGCACAGCACAGATGTTTGGGGTGTCTTTCTAGAGGTGTGTGCGCCCATCTGAAGCCTTTTCTCACCTCCAACCTCACGGGTGGGTGCTGCTGACTTATTCCCTTCCCTTTACAGGGGGCAGGGGATGAGGCAGGGGCTCTGGTTAGGTGGGGTACCATTGGCATTAAGGTCCCTCATCTTCTGGGAGACTGGGGCAGACCCTTGGGACTCCATCTAGAAAATGCCTGGGGGGCATATTCCACCAGTGCCTATAGATTATTCCCAGGAGCCCAGCAGGGCAGGGGAGATAAGCTCTAGGGAGGGTTATCTGAGCCCTGAGGCCAGACTCTGGGGCCTGGGCCCTGCAAATGGACCCCAGACAGCATAACAGGGGGCGAGGAGGCAGAGTTCTGACCTTCCCCCACAGTGGTAAGGAATGCTGCTGGGAAGGGTCTCTTCTCCCCACTCCCACCCCTGCCCTCCCTGAGATCCACCCATGAATACCTATGCTTGCTCACCTCCCGCCTAGAATACTTTCTGTCTGCAGCTCTCTGCAAGGCCCAGATTCCCTCCTGCCTCCTTTTGCTCCATCTCGCCCCAGGGCAACACCCTCTCTGAGCTCTCCACTCAAGAGAACCCTGCCATACCACACCATGTTCCATGTGCCGGGGGCCCCGGGGGCCCAGTGCCTCACCCCTACCCTTGAATGGTGGGTTGCTGCCGCAGTGGACTGTAAACTTTAAGAAGACAGGAGCCTGTTCCTAGCCCCCTTTGGTGCCCCCCCAACATACACACTGGTGCTTTTTAAGTATCTCTGGCTGATGGTGATCTCTGAGCATCCTTCCCGCAATGCTAGCTAGCAGCACAAGGAAATTGAGCTTGAGAAATGGAGGCACTCAGAGGTGTTCCAGCCTTCTTGGAAGGATTCTTGGATCCATCCAGCAGCCTTCCAAAGAGACCTGGTGGGCCTCTTCGTGGGGCTTCCCATGAGCTGGAGAGAGAGAGAGACGAAGGCTGGCCTGACACAGGACTATAGAGGGAGGAACGTCCGAAGGTGAGCATGAACTTCTACAAGAGAGCTTTGGGGACCTGAAGGAGGTCAGTGAATGCCCTGCTGTAGGCCAAGAGCTTAAGTGGAGAGAGCACCACCTACTCCATTGACCTTGGTGCTTTTCGGGTCTGTATCCCCCACCAGGATTGGGAGCAGCTTATCTGTCAAGGGGTCTGGTGTGGGTGCGGCTCAGGAAACGTTTCTTGAATCCTTTGAAGGCCAAACTCTTGGAAAAGGAGGAGCTCTGTCCTGACCTAGGGGGGAGGACAGTGCGTTGACACTGGCTGAACACCAACTCTCTGCCAGCCTCGAGTCTGATCAGGCCAAGAGCAGAGCAGTCAGGGCCGTTCTTCTCAGACATTTGGCAGCTCATATTACTTCTCTGCTCCACCCACTCCCCCATCCTCTCCTGGTGGCCTCCTCTCTTCCTCTCAAACAGATTAGGCAGGGTCCTCAGAGAGGCCACAGCCCTTGCAGTTCCCTCTGCCCCGCCCCTGGGTGTCCTGGTGGCCCTCCTTCAGGTCCTTGCAGAAATAGCATCATCTCTGTGAGACCCTCCCCATCTTCCCCAACCCCCATCCAGGTACCATGTCCTATTTCTTTTCTACTTTTTAAAACCTTTCTCTCCTAACATGCCATGAAACACACTTTTCCCGTTTGTTGTGTCTTAACTGTCTGCTCCCACAGAAATGTGAGTTCCCCGGGGCAGGGAGCTAGCTCTGCCTCATTGAATTCTGTACTCTCAGTGCCGAGTGTGGTGCCTGGCACACAGCTGAGTGAATGGACCTCCCATTCTTTTTTTTTTTTTTTTAAAGATTTTATTTATTTATTTGTCAGAGAGAGTGAGCAGTGGCAGACAGAGGCAGAGAGAGAAGCAGGCTCCCTGCTGAGCAAGGAGCCCGATGCGGGACTCGATCCCAGGATGCTGGGATCATGACCTGAGCTGAAGGCAGCCGCCCAACCAACTGAGCCACCCAGGCGTCCCTGGACCTCCCATTCTTACCCTTCTTCACCTCTCTCATTATCTCTGGGAAACGTCCCCCATGGTTCTTGACTACCCCAGAGCCAGCGTGTTACTGGAACAGAGAAGTGTCCAGTACGTGCACAGAAGCATGTCTGGGCCTAGAGTTGCCCAGTATTCTCTTGATGAAGCCCCTAGTGTCAGACTCCTGAGATGGCCCTTTTCTCTGAAGACGAGACTAGCCCTCTGGCTCAGAAGACAAGAGCATCCAGGAAGAGAATCTAGGCTCACCGCCTTCTTGGGCCAGACAGAAGAAAGAACGTTGTGCCCTCTCAGCTTCTTGGATTGATCCAAAATTTATAGGCTAGGACAGAGCACATCCATTTCACAAAATAAACACCCTAATTGACTGTGAGGAGATGGCCATGAGAAGCCATGTGCTTAGTCCTCTGATGGCTGGGGGCCAGGCCCTCCTGGATCTAGAGGGTGCTCCAAGCCTCTGGGCACAGGGAGCTGCTCCCTCTCTCTCGTGAGGGAGGAAACGAGGCTGCAATTCTGGTGCGCGATCCTGACAGTGATCTGGGTAAATGGAGGAATTTCTCTGCCACAGTGGTGACCCAATGGGTAAAACCATGTGGGAACCACCCAGAGCTGAGGTAGCAGCCAAGGTAGGAATGGTCTGTGAGGAAGAGGCACGGAATGGGGAGGCAAGCCGGCGGAAGTGTGCTTGGGGCCTGGGATTGAAGTTCACAGACTGTCTCTACTTGGCACCTTATTTTGAACCAGTATTGTAAGGTATGGGAAAGATGCCTTCCAGAGCCCTGGGAGCCCCAGCTCAGTACCCCGCGGAGCTTAGTGCTCTGGTCTAAGACTGCCCTTCTTCCAGTTCTCTGTTGAAACATGAGCCCTCCCAAGAGGAAAAGTATTCTGAGCTCAGTGGAATGATCTGTGTATCCCCAGGAGATTTAACTGTGGCCAGGACAGGAGTGTGGAGAAGATTCTAAGGGCAAGCAGTAAACGGGGAGTGTGAATAACGGGCGGGGTTGGGGTGGGTGGGGCAAACATTCCTCTAAGGGAGCTCACTGGCACATAGTAGGCACTTAACTCGCTGTGTAACGTCAAGTGTCTTGGCTTGTGACCAGAACAACAGTGGCCAATGAGAATGTAGGAAGCTGCCCCAGTAACTCCAGGGAACATTCAATGAGCCCAGAAGCAGGTCCTCCTTGTGGGTCTATGGGAGCATACTACGCCTTTAAGTTGGGGGAGTTTGCAAAAGGCACACAGCTAGAGAAATCTGGGTTTCAGCCCCTTACTCCAAAGGTGGTGCATGCGAGGCCTCAGGGAAGGTTTAAAATTAACAGAATCCCAGCCCCACCCCCGACATCCCGAATCAGATGTTCATTTTAACTAGATCCGCCAGAGATTATGGACATGGTCAAGTTTGAGAACGCCCTGGTCTGGGGTGCCCAGGAGAGCAGCAAGTCCTTGAACTCCTAGGCCAAAGCTGAGGATCAGAAGCCTAGTCCAGGCTACACTCTGCCTTGGCAGGTGGCACTTTAATACTGCACTTTGGTTTCCCAGGGATTCTTATAAGCCAAATGGCCTGTCTTAATCTGCTTCTGAATTTTTGTAAACAGGGACTAAATGACTCTGCCCTCCACAACACTCAATGCCTATTATATAAAGCTCCAGGAAGGAAAATGTTAGAGGAGTACGCTTACTCCTTTCCAATAACTGATCTTAGTTCTCTTTTTACCGTGGTGACTAGGATACTCAGACCCACAGTCGTTGACTATATGATTCTCATCGAATATACTTAAGTTCTGCTTTATTCTCCCATAGTCTGTGACTTTTTTGGTGTCAAGTTTACAATAAGCCCTGTTGTTAGGGACGCCTGGGTGGCTCAGTTGGTTAAGCGGCTGCCTTCGGCTCAGGTCATGATCCCAGTGTCCTGGGA
The DNA here is from genome assembly GCA_003697995.1 of Taxidea taxus jeffersonii. Lineage (NCBI taxonomy): Eukaryota > Metazoa > Chordata > Mammalia > Carnivora > Mustelidae > Taxidea > Taxidea taxus. The sequence goes on from RCUC01042529.1 coordinate 24,089, forward strand.
TCGAGTCCCACATCGGGCTCCTTGCTCGTCAGGGAGCCTGCTTCTCCCTCTACCTCTGCCTGCCACTCTGTCTGCCTGTGCTCTCTGCTGTTCTCTCTGAGAGAAAAATAAAAAATAATTTTAAAAAAAAGCCTTGTTGTTAAACATCTTGCTGTAAGCTATCTTAAGCTGCTTTTGGAAAAAGCCAGTTGTATAAGCCAACTAAATAGGAAACACCTGGGTACTGCCATGGCTACTCCTTCCTCCCCCTCCGCAGCCATCACCCTTTCCCGGCAAGAGCAAGGTCATGGCACGTCCTCCGCTGGAATTTTGAGAAGGGGACAGAGGGCTAGGGGGAAGGATGTGCCCTTCCCTGCAGCCAGGCATCACCAAGGAAAGCAAATCCCACCAGGTAGGGATCACATGGTGGGGAGAAATCATGATAAGGTGCTCACACCATGCCCCCTACCCCCCGTTTCCACTTGGTCCATCCCCATGTCTGTCTCACCTGATGGCGGGTGCAAGGTCCTGTCCTTCATGCCAGGGGACTCTCCACAGCCTGGGGTGGAGGGATCCTGTGCCCCCGAGGCCTTGGTTGCCATCTCTCCCCGTGCTGCTCCTTCCGCTGGGTGGTACACGCTCGGCTCACTCAGTGCAGGGGGTAAGCGGAGGACAGACTCCGCCGAGGCGACTCACAGACTCAGACTGGGAGAGTCACAGCTCTGCAGGGCAGAGGTGGGGGTCACTGACCTCAGGCTCATCTACAAGCACACTGTGGTTAGCCGCAGAGATAAGCCCTCCCCACCCTCCCCTCCCTCTGTGTTTCAACCTGCTCCCTTCTGTTTCGTGAGTCTTGGTCCTCCAGGAAAGGGAAGGCAAGGCAAAGGACATTGGTTGAGATCCTACCTTGAGGCCAGCACTGGGCCACGTTTAAATCACCTCCCATAAGCCTCACTGGCCCCTGCCAGGTGACTGGGATCTGCTCCATTCTTTAGATGGGGGAGACCTGCTTGTCCTCAGGCACTGAGGAAATGACAGCGTCCCAACTCCTGGATCTTTCTACTACCTTTGCCTCACTAGGTGGAAGGCTCCCGTGGGCAGCAGCCAGCACCCCTTTGGTGACCCCTGTTAGTGCCCAGGACTGGGGCCAGCGTGGTGCTGGGAGCGGAACAGGGGCAGTCCATGTGGTGTGACAGAGGGGACATGAGCCACAGTGTGGGATTATGTCCCCAACACTCGTCATGGTGCCTGCTGTGCCTCAGTGAGGTTCCATCAGCTGTCCCTAGCCTCCACAGGGGTGGCAGCTCCACGGGGCTATGTCCCCCTGAGGTTTGCAGAGCCTGGAGCAGGTCTGTGGAACACCAGGGAGGCCGCCCAGAGCCTACTTCTCTCTGGCCTAGTTCCCGGTTCACTGACATCACACAAGTATGTCGTCATCCTCGGAGCCACCTTCAGATGTTTGCTGGGATCGCAGTTCTATGCCAAAGGCCAGGAGCCACAGTCAGCCAGCCACAGGGTCTCCTGGGATGAGGAGAGGGCCGGGCTTGGTCTCTGGAGGCATCTGGAGGATAAAGAAACACACTGACCTGGGATCAGATGGGGTCTCCCCATAGAACCTTGATCCCCTCAGTGGTAATCTGCCTCAGGTGATGTGAGAATGAAGTGAGAAATTTCCAGAAGAGTGCCTGGCCCTTAGTGGGTGTCCATTAAAATGTTGCCAGCCAATCTGAGAGGAAAAGAAAGTGTGTTCAGGGAGAGGAAGACAGGCCACTGAAAAGCCCAGTTCCATAAGAAATATACTTCTTGGCAGGCCTCGTCTTCCCTCTTGGAAAAGTCTTCTTCATTTGTCCTGTGTCCTGATCTAGATCCTTTCCTCCTCTGAGAAGTGCTCAGGAAACCCTGTCTCCTCTGACCTCATGGCAGGGAACCAGTAGGCGATGAATGCCTATCCCTCCCTCGTCCCCTGTCCTAGAGGTCAGCGGGTGCCGTGACACCCTAGTCTGGGAATCAGGAGACTTGGCCATGCTCTGCCTTGGAGCTCACCATCAAATCTCCCCTTGCTGAGCCTCCCACTGCTGCCAGCTCAACATATCTGTGAAATGGGGATGATGAAGTGGGAGCAGTAAGCTAAGTACAAAGGGTACTCATGTTAAGTCCCTATCTCCCCTCACCTAGATTCCCTTGGCTCCTTGTCCTCTGCCACCGTCAATCCCCTGGGCCTAGGCCAAGGGTGGGACTGCAGACTGCAGGCCCTACCTTGGCCCTGATCTAGAAGCAGGGTGGAAGGCACGGTGGAAAGAGAGTGCTAGGACCCTGGGTGCACTTGGTCCCTGCAGCTGGCCTGAGGGTGGAGGGCCTGATTTGGTGGCAGCAAGGCCCATTCTTCCCTCCACTCTCCCATCCAGGGTCACAGTCTTTCCTGAAGTTCCAGAAACCTTCATTCCCCCAGGGTGGAAGGAAGGATGGGAGGGACCCCTGTCTCCCCACTTCTGCTCCAGGCCCATCTGGCTGCTCTGATTCTGGAGACTGTTCTGTGAGGCCTGCAGCCTCCCAGGCATACTCTCCACTTTTGCTGGGTGCATGAGGATGTCAGCTCCCCTGGATTCTGGTTCCAGCTCTGCTCCAGCCACCACGACCTTGGCCAAGACCCTCCTCCTCCTCAGACCTCCATTCCTCCAGAGGTAAAATGCAGTGGGTTGCAAATGCCCAGAGGAGCCCGAGGTCTCGGCAGATGCCTTTTGTGGGGTGAGGACCTAGGTCAAGGCTGGCTGTGTGTCCCACCCCTTCCTTATCTAGAGCAAGGGCCCTCTTATCTATCTATAGGTGGGATCAGGTTGACCATCCCTGTGGTAGAAATCCCAAAAGTCCCCTCCACATCTAGGATTCTCCTTTGGTTAAATTAGGGCCGCTGAAGAGTAGGGGAGGATCGGAGTTGTCAAGAATCTGGTCTCCCCAGGAAACTAATTTCTGATGGTCGCCAAGGCAGTCAGGGTTCAGAGTCAGCAGGTGCTGGGAGAGGGGAGGTGCAGGCCCAGGGTAGATGTTTTTTGTGCTGGGAGGGGGGTGGGATGGGGCAGGGGCTGTGGGTGCCCTTTTGACACTGAAGCCCACAGGGCCTCATCTCTCCTGGCGCCCTTTCCTGGAATGCAGTGATGCCTGAATGAATTAATTGGCTACAAGACACACATATACGGCGCTTATGCAAATTTATGCAAACAACATGCAAATGAAGCTGGCCTTAGGCTGGGTGCCCTGGGATGGCAGCTGGTGGGGGATGGGGTGCCCCTGTCATTTCTAACTTTGCCTAAGGCCTCTGAGGATGTCACAGGGAGAGGCCCACCACTTTCCCTCCGCTCTACACAGTCCCTTCTCAGCGGGCTTAGACGGGAGACCAGAGACTGTGGATCGGCGGCACCCGCCCCCATGCCTAAGCCCCACTGTGCAGGAAGATGCCAGGGGTACTGAGGGGACACAGGAGAGGAAGATTCCAGGCCCAGATGGTCTGGTTTGGGTCAATGTCATCATACCTTAGGAAAGGACAGGGAGGTTGGGAGAATGCACAGCTGGTGGTAGGAGAAACAGAATTCCGCCCAAGGCTGCCCGAGGCTGACTCCGAATCCTTTCCCCATGGCTCCCAGCAGTAGTGGGGCCTAGACCTGCTTAACGTGTAAGCCCCGGGCCACCCCTCCATTCTCAGACCCAGCACCTAGTGCTTGGCAGGTTTTCTGCAATGGTTCTCACGAAGGGCTGAAAGCCTGCCTTTAAGGTGGGTATTTGTTGCTCTTTTCTTGAATCAGCCAGGATCCAGGCCAGACTGCACCCTGGGTGGCTTTTTGGCTGCAGAGAATGGCTATTCCATTAGCCAGTCATTCCCTCGGGATGGAAAATGAGGGGGCCTCAGCATTGGGCAAGGAGGTCCCCTCTGGCCTGAAAGCTCAGAGTTCCTGCTGATTGAACTGTACCTCTCCCCCCTCCCCCTGGCCCACCCTTCTGTTCCAGGGAGTCACACTGGTACAGGCAGGGCGACTGGAGTGACAAGGTCAGCCCGCCGGTTGTGTGAGCCCGGAGTGCTGGACTTGGGGGAACTCCAACTTTGTGGGACATTTTGCCTGGAGATACTTGGGCCTGGTTGTGCTAGGGGCCACTGGGGATCCTGTCCCCTGTGAAGCGGAGGCAGCAGTGGTTTCTGGGGCAAGAGCCATGTCTACACAGGTGGGCGCATGGCCACCTCATGTGGTCATGGGCCATGTGGGGGCAAGACCAGATGCTGGGGGAAGGGCCTGGCGCTGGAGCCCTTGTAGGCAGTGTTCTGGGAAACACTAAAAAAAAAACAAAAACAAAAAAAACAAACAAACCAGTGGTGGGGGTTGGGCAGGTCTACTTTGGGCAGACAGTGGTAGGAGCTTAGACTATAATGATTCAGACTAAAAAGCCAGGGTGCTTTCTTTTTTCGTGTGTGGGGAGGGGTGTCACAGGCCAACGGGCTTGAAACTCATATACTCCAGCCTGCTCTCTGACCTGGGGCCTGGCGAGGCACAGCGTGGTGAAGACCCATTGAGGCCAGTGTTGGTGGTGGCAGAAGGAAAAGCCAGAGCTGGCCGGGGTCCAGCCTCCTGATTGCTGTGGTGACGATGCAGAGTCTCCAGGTCCAGAAGGCCAGTTTGCTTTTCCCATCAGCCTTGGCACCCTGGGATGTCTTCCCAACCAGCGCTTACTTCAGAATGTGACTGGTTCTCCAGGTGAAGTAAGACACAACTTTTCACTTGGGGCTTATCACACAAGGACCAGGTACAATTATGGGTAAGATACAATGCCAGGCCCATGACAGAGGCCTGAGTCCTTGGCAGAGCACACATGGGAGCCGGTGGTGGTGAGGCGGGCCTGGCAGCAGGGCAGCACTGGGCTTCCTGCCCAAGTAGGGCAGGGGGTGGGGGAGGCCTGGGCACTTAGGCAGGGGTGGAGGTCCAGCTGGTTTCCCAGCCCATTAGCAAGGCAAGCAGCTCCTGAAAAATTAACCACAGGCCTCGGTAATGTACTTTGGAGAGAATATCCCCTCAGGTGCTCAAGTGCAAGCTGTTGACCTGAGGGGTAGGCTGGAGGCGGGCAGGGCCTTTTGGACAAGGGTAGAAGAAAAAGGCAAAAGAGTCTGCCCCACACCTCCCTCCTCAAGTGTGTTTGAGGCTGTGACCCTGAGGGGCGTTTCTTGCATGGTCCCCGCTTGAGTGACCCCACCTTCCAGGCTCCAAGCCTCTGCCCTCTCTCCTTGAGGGCATCCCACCAGGGGACATGCCCCTAAGGCAGGACCACATTTCCCGGTCAGCCCTTAGAGGCGCTTTCCTGAGGCAGAAGCCTGGTCTTAAACACTCCTGCACAGAGCTCCTACTTGAGCCTGGGCAGGAAAGCATGCTTGGGCAAGGGCCCAGAAGACCCTGGAGTTCCTTCTGCCCACCACTGGGCCTCCTTCCTGCCTAGGGGCCATCCTGCTGTCCTTGAACCCTCACTCACTGGCGTGGGGCTCTCCCACTTTCATTGCCTCTGACCTCGTCATCGGCACTCTTCCGGGAAGGTCCTCCATCTGCCCATTTCTCAGCTGAGAGCACTGATCCTCTAGCGGTGGGAATCGAACCCAGTCATACGGCGGACGGTGCTCTAAGGCCGGTGAAGCTCTGTGCAGCGTGAGTGGGAATCTGGCCTCTACCCTTTCTCGCTATGGGGAGGTCAATTGCGTAGAGTTCTTCCGAGCTCAAGGTGTCTATTTTGGTGGGCAAATATTTATTTTTGAAAGCTTTTATCGGGTGGCTGGTTCATCACATGAGTATAAGGCAATGGCTTCCCGGCTTTTTCACAGGGTTGTACAACCTGACCCAGTACAGACTCACTTAAATATGGATTATAGATCCATCACTGAAATGAAAGTGTTCAGAGACAGGACTTGCCTTTACGACGTGGGATAATATCTGATATTTTAAATTTAATTCTATTCCATTGCATTAAAGAAAAAGCTCATTAACCCACTGCTCTAATAACACCATACACTGAAATTTGCAAATACTGGCTGGCGGCCACATGTGTGGGGTCAGGGGGTCAAGACGTGGTGCCATGAGCACAGGGTGGCAGCTATGCTGGTGGCTTGTGGCCTTTCAGGCTCCACAAACTGGAGCCCCTGTAAGTGAGAAACAGATAGAGGACAGGCCCAGTCACACACCTTCTCAAGCAGGTACTCGAGGGCATGGCTGGGGTCAGAGTGATACTCTGCTTCCTGCAGGGACCCCGGCTTCCCTAACAGGCTGTGTGCCTTTGACTTCTTCATCCTCATCTCCCTGCCCCCATTTCCAGCTCCAAGCACTGAGGTTACAGCTGGAAATGTTCACGGGCCTTTGCAGCTTGGGCATTCTGGGATGACCCCAATTTAAACTTGGCTTCCTGGTCTATAAAATCCTGCTTCTTTGAAGCAGAGCCATGGAGGGCTGAGACACTGGAGGCCGAGTGGGGGCTACAGCAGTGCAGGTGGAGCCGGGCGGTGGAGGAGGACAGAGAAAGAGGGTGGTGGGAGAGAAGAGGGGCCTGAGGCTTCCTCTTGTTGCTCTGAGCACTCCGGGAGGCTTTGCAGGTATAAAACCTGCTTCTGTTGAGGATAGGTCTCCATGATACATTCTTTTTTGGGGTCTCCATAACACCTTCTTTTTGCCAGGCCTTCTCCAACCCCTTTTGCCATGCACACACAGCATGCTGTCTTCAGGATGCAGCAGTGCTGAAACCACAGTTAAACACCCATAAGCCTTAAGCTTCTGATCAGCTTGCCCTTCTGAAAGCTCTTTGCTTAGAAATTTCATCTCTTTCCTACTGGTATGTGAGGATTTTTTTTTTTTTAATGAAGCTAAGAATTACATTATTTTTGAATGTAGGCTATAATTTGAGCCACCTGGGCTAGGAGGAAGGCAGAACTTCTCTCAGAGAGAGAGACACACAGAGATCTGCTTCTTTGGGATGCTGCCTTTAAGGACCCAGTTGGCCACAAAAGGCAAACTCCCTTCTAATTGCTCACCTCACCCCCAGGGGCAGAGGGACCAGACTCGTGGGAGATAAATTGTCCTGCATTTAAATACCAAGGATTTTGAATTTCAGGCAACCTGTGAGGAAAGAGTGAGAAGTCAGACCTCTAGGCAGGATAGGAGGAAGATCTGGAAAGAAAAGGGTCCCTGAAACTGGTGGTGGGGGGTGGGGGGAGGGCGGTTTGGAACCCAGGGGCATCTGTCTAGAAACTGCACTGTGGGACATCCTGCTAGAAGTTGTTCCAGCCCACATGTCAGTTATGCACAGTGTTCCCAGACCTCAGTGAGTATGCCCGTCTGGGACACCTGCTTTGTAACTACTTTTGGGGGGCATGTTTTTTTGGAGGCTCAGAAAAGAGAGCAGGCTATGTTTACCGGGGACCTAAGGACACACAGACTGAGCTGAATAAGCCCCAGTGATGGCTGGGGGCAGACTGCTGTATGGACTGGCCAGGAAAACATGAGCCCCTGAACATCCAAGAAGATCTGGTTCTAGAACATTCAGGTGGCCTACCCTGTAGCTTTGTGGCCCTCTCTCCAGTCAGACTTTCAGAAGTGGCCGTATGTCTCTTGCTGCTTCCCACAGACTAGCCTGCCATTGTTCTTTGCTGCGTGTTTGCTAACTCCACCTACATATTTTCTTTTTTAAATATTTTATTTATTTATTTGACAGACAGATCACAAGTAGGCAAAGAGCCAGGCAGAGAGAGAGAAAAGGGAAACAGGCTCCCCGCTGAGTGGAGAGCCTGATGCGGGGCTTGATCCCAGGACTAGAGATCAAGACCTGAGCTGAAGGCAGAGGCTTAACCCACTGAGCCACCCAGGCACCCCCATATATTCCTTTTTAAGAAGATTTATTTATTTATTTGAGAGAAAGAGAGGGATGGAGTGAGTGCACACACAGCATGAGGGGCAGAGGGAAAAGGAGAGAGAATCCGAAGCAGACTTCCCAGAGTGTGGAGTTTGACATGGGGCTGACCTGAACACCCTGATCACAACCTGAGCTGAAAACAAGAGTTGGACGCTTAACGGACTGAGCCACCCAGGCGCTCCTTCCTACATATTTTCTTTAGACAGGGCAATGAGTAAGGAGAAACCAAGATCCCCCTAAAGGAAGCTTCCACTCCTGTTTTGCCTTAGGGTCCTTTCTCCTTGACAGACAGATAACGAGAGGTCACACTTCCATGGCCTTGACGTGCACCAGGCTCTGTCATGTGCGTCCTGACAGCCATTAATGATCTCATCAAGGCCTTCTGCCCAACCCATGAGCTAGGTCCCTTACCAACACCCCCATTTTATAGTTGAAGAAACCGAGGCACTCCAGAGTCCACAGGCTTACCCACTCTCCCTAGTCAATAGCCCTCAAGCTGGTGTGTTTCTTGAATCATCTCTGATTAACCCAGTGCTTCTCTTTGGGGTCAATATCGCAGCTCCCCTCTCCCCTCCCGGGACCGGGGAATATTTGGCAATGTCTGGAGACATGTTGGTTGCATAACAGGGAGGGTGAAGCTAGTATCTAGCAGGTAGAGGCCGGAGATGCCACAGTGTACAGAATAGCCCCTCCTCAACAAAGAATTGTCCAGTTACAGACCTCCATGGACTGAGAAACCCTGGATCAACCAAAGCCCCTCTAGGGCTTTCTGAGAGAAGTCCTCATAGGACTGTTCTGCTTTCGTGTTTCTCTTTCTTGCTCCATGTCTGGTTCCCTCTCTCCTGCCTGCTGCCTGGGATTCTACTCAGCACTCCAGAAGCCCTCCTGCCTTCTCTTGGCTCTGGCTCAGATCCCTGGGACCTGTGCCTCAGCCTGGAGTCCCACTGAGGGCAGACCGCAGGCGGGCTGGGTGTGCATGTATTTATTTGGGAGGGGAGCTTGGGGAACTTGGGGAGCTGAGTGAGGGGGAGGAGGAAAAGCCAAATCAAGGACACATTGTTGACTTGGTCTCCCATCTGCTGGAAGCTTTTGGAAGGTGTGTCTGCTTGTGCCCTGCCACCCCAGTGCCATGGCTCCAGGCTGCTCCAAAGGTCCCTAGCCACCCTGCACCCCTGGACCATGCACGCCTGCTTATGGGGCAGGCTGCCCATGTGACTCATGTCATGGTGTCAGAGAAGCTGCAGGACAGGAGAGAGGGTGAAAGCCTGCAGAGGTTGGACCGGCCCTGTGGTCAAAGGGGGTGTGAGAAGGGTACTAGAGGTAACAGCAAGGGGCGGACCCCATGGGCCAGTGCTGAGACTCCCACACAGACACAGAAGCAGACCTGCACAGACCCCCTTACCATGGATGCATCGTTCTCAGCTGGGAAAAAAGATAGGATTGTTCCAAATGGTTGATAAGGCTGGAAGACCCTGATAATCCAGTTTCACAGCCACTTAGCAGCTCTGATGAGGTCAGAGCTGGAGTTTCAACGAGTCTTAATCTAGTCTAACCTTCTCGCTTAGAGATGAAATGATTGAGGTTCACTTATTCGGTCAACAACTGTGCCTGCTTTGTTAGAGAGAAGGGAACTCTGCAGGTGGCCTCTGTGTTGAGTGATTCACTATGAGGTTCTGGAGGGGTACAGTGAGGGGTCCAAGAGAACCGGATGGGAGAGTGACGGCCCTCTGCTGACTTACCGAACCTCCGGGCAGTGATTCCCTGCTATTTTGGACATACCCTGAGAGACCTGGGGCCCTTGCTAGAGCCTTTGCCCATCTCCCCCAATTGTTAATGGGTATTGATCTGCAAACAAATGCTTAAGTGCAAGACAGGAGGGCTCTGTTTACAGAACAGGCATCAATTTTTATAGAATTCAGCGTTCTAAAGTAATATGAATACTCCTCTAGTCTGCACTTCTGGTTCTGTTTAACCTTGGATGATTCATCTCTCCTCTCTCAGAGCCTTAAGTTTCCCCAATTTTTTAATGCAACCAGAGTCTTCCAGGAGAGCTGATTGGTCTGACTGGTTGAATGCATGAACCAACCCATAAAATAATCAGTGGAAGCAGCCTTGGAGGTAATGCTACCTGATCTCCTGTTTAAAGATGGGAAAACTAAGGCCCAGGGAGAGGAAGAATGAAATGCCTCCAAACACCCACAAGCAAATGAAGGAGGCTGGCGTTTAAGCAATATGAGGTGACGAGTGTTAGGGCAGAGGCATGTGCCAGGAACCCATGCATAATGAGACAGGCATGATGCAGTCTGTCCAGCCTGGTTTGACAGTGGGAACTGGTGGAAAACAGCCTTGAATCCCCCTAGATGCCACAGAGGGATCTACCTCACTGTATTTCCTTCTTCCCTCCCTCACCCTTCCCCAATCAGGGTTCACTGGACTGGAGCACTGACTGGAACAGAATTTGGGCCCTCACAGGATCTAGGGAGGATGGAGAACAAGGCAGAAACTGCAGGCTGCCAGAAAGAAGGCTGAGGTCATGTGACAGGTCATGTGATCAGTGTGGACACCAGATGCCAGACGCCACCACCCTCCCCCTTCTGCTGCCAGGGGCAACAATGTCACCTCAGACAGCAGAGCTTCTGCTATGCCCGAGCTGTCATTCATTCTAGACCTAAATTGCTGGTGGGAGCATTCATCATCTGAACTTGGGGCACCTGCTGCCATCCAGCTGGTTAGGCTAATGAGAGCAAATTCAGGCCTTTGACGCTCTCCTGGAGGAGGTCAGAGCTATGCCTCCCCAAGACTCACCTCTTGGCCCATTCCTGAAACATGTGGAGGTAGTCCAGATACTAGGTCCATCCTACTGTGTGGTCTCCCTGTGCCCACCAGTGTAAGACATGGTCCAGGTCTTAGAGAGCTCATAGCCAAGGTGTGACAAGGCAGCTGAGACTGAGTCCCTACGAGACAGCAGCCTGGTCATAGGGCTGGCCTCATTCATTCTGGGAATACTGGGCTAAGTGTCATGGAGCATCTCCAGAGAGCATCTGGTGGCTATTCTGACTTTGGTGCTCAGCGGCATCCCAAAGAAGCAGGACCACAAAGAACTTCATTAGGAAAGAAGGACCTGCTGCAAAGTAGGGGGATGATCACTCCACCCACAAACTCTGCAATGAGCCCAGTAACCCTAGATCACTGGAGGGCCTAAAAAACAGTACCGGCTCTTTCTTCCCTCTGTGCACATCATAAATGGGGGCAAATGACATGCACAGGTCTATACCTTGCTTTTCCCCACTCAGAATTGAGTCCTGGAGATTGCTCCTATCAGGGCATTACGATTCTCACTCTTTGTGATGGCTGCAAAATGTGCCTTATTTATTTATCTCCTTTTTGATGGAAAGTCCAGTGGTTTCCATGCTTTGCTTTTACAAATAGTGTTTTTAGGTTTTTGTGGATTTTTTGGGTACATAATGTAACTGTATTTGCAGGATGAATTCCTAGGAATAGAATGCATAGATCAAGTGGTATGTGCGTTTAAAGATTGCATGTATTTATTTATTTATTTGACAGAGATCACAAGTAGGCAGAGAGGCAGGCAGAGAGAGAGGAGGAAACAGGCTCCCTGCTGAGCAGGGAGCCCGATGTGGGACTCTATCCCAGGACCCTGAGATCATGACCTGAGCCGAAGGCAGAGGCTTTAACCCACTGAGCCACCCAGGCAACCCCCCCATACTTTTTTTTTTTAAAAGATTTTACTTATTTGGTATGTGCATTTAAAGTGTCGCCAGATATGGCCAGATTGCCCTCAACCAGAGGGTGTATCAGTGTGCCCTCCCAAGAGCAACATATAGGAGTGGGAGCCCTTGTCCCACACCAGGGGGATCTGGAATGTGGGAGAGATAGGGAAGGTGGAGTAAGCTTGCCAGTGCCCTTCAGAACCCATCAAAATGGCATTGTCCCGTGCTTGGCTGGGGAAATATTTCCTAGTACTCTGGCTGTGTTATAAATGTTAATTTTCTGAATGCAAAGTGTTTTCTCAGGACTTTTCATTCCTGATGGCAGAATTGGTCTGGAGGGCCTGTGTTAGCCCTCAAGGTGATGGCTGTCAGGGTGAAGAAGAGACAGCAGAACTTTCCTCTGGCCAAACTCTTCCTTTCATTTAAAGTTAATCGGCCCTGTGGCAAGCTCACTGCTCAGCCAACAGGAAGTAGCAGTGGCCCAAATAGGCAGGGGACACCACAGCAAGCACTCTCTCCCTTGCTCAGGAGCTCCATCTGTCATTCCACATATTTGCATATGCAAATTCAAGTATGCACACATGCACCCACACGTGCATCCAGCCATGCATGCCTGCACCCACACGTGCATCCACGAAACACCAGCCCTGTGTTCTGCACTGTTCTCTGTGCTTGGAGAGCCCCGGGAGGTGAGAGGAGGAGGGATATAGAAATGCAAATGAGCAAGAACACTGTGATGTCTTCTGTGCTGACACAGGGGAAGGTTGGTTACAATAGATCCCACTTATTGAAGAGCCCCAGTGTACTGGGCCCTTGCTAGGTCCACAGGATGCAGAAATGGTGAAAATTTTGCCATCTCTCCCTTAAGGAGCGATCAGGGGCTCCTGGGGAGGGAGGATAGTCACATTAAGAACCATTATCAGGGAAATGTACTCCATGCTGCAGGAGCATTGAAGAAAGGGATTCGTTCCTCCTGGGGGTGAAAGGATGTCACATTATTTTTTTTTCTGCTTTAAGTCAAATTAAACTGGCTGCAAGCCCCCATTTGTTGAGATAGATGAGAAACCCCATCTGTTGTGTTTTGGGCGGGCCTCACCCAGGGTGGAGATTCAGGAAGTCCCCAGGTCTTCTGCTCTCATTGATTACTCTGATAAGTCTCATTCCAGCAGGTGTGGTCCCTCTGCTTCCAGCAGGCTGAAGCTGGAGGTCTTTATCAAGGTCAGGACCTTCAGGATTTAAGGTCAGCCTCCATGTGAGGCTTGCCAGTCTTAATTGCCATGTGACCTTGGTCATTTGAGCCCTCTAAGACTTCCTTTCTATATATACAATGAGGGCAATATATATATTGCGTCCATAAGATGAAGGCAATAACCATACTTCATTCCTACGGTACTGTAAAGATTAGGTAAATTATGCAAGCAAAGAGCTTAGCGTAGGAGCTGACCCATAATACACGCAGCGGAAACACTAGCCATAGTTGTTACATTTATATGAAGAAGGGCAGAAGGAACTGAAGATGTTTGAATTGTCTGCTCCACAAAGACCTAATGTGTATTTCAAGATCCAGACCAAATGGGAGGGTCTCCTCTTGATCCCTTATTTCTTTTCCTTTCAGCTTAGAATTGACCAGCCCCTCTGGAGGCATCCTGTATGCTGGAGTGGATGCTGTGGTGGGCTGCACCTTCTGGATGGAGGTACTTGCTTCCCCAGACCCCCTGAGTAGGGGCTCAATTGTACAAGGAAGCAGCTCTCTCTGGCAATTGCCTTCAGTGGGAAGCAGTCGCCTTGGCCAAGCCCACACCTGGGCTGGGAGCAGCCCTCATTCTATGGGATGGGAGTGGGGGAAAGGCTAGTCCTCTTGCCTCAATTTGAAAAAACTCTGAAGGGCCATCGAGCTCTGAGCTCATCACTGGGCTGGCTGAGGACTCTGTTGTGGCCACCTCTCAGCTTAACTCCGCCCTCCACCCAGTCTTGTTGCTGTCATTCCCTTGCCAGCATTGACCTCTGGCATGGAGACCCAACTGAAGACACACCTCATACGTTTTCTCCATGGCTATTAGTTTCCTCTGGTAATGCTGGGAACTTCATGAGGACAGGAACTAACTCTATGTTCTCCTCACCGCTGTCCAGGGCATGTAGCCCAGAACAATACGGCACATTAAGGTTTGTCCAGGTGTTGTTGGAATCCAGTGGGGAACATGTTCAAGCAAGAGGATTGGCTTCCAGGGGTGATGGCTTCTGAGCTGAGGCTAGCACTAGCCTCATGTGTACCAGCTAAGTACAGAGGACTCAGGGTGAGGGGCTGGGGCTCCAGGAATGTTACCCATCAGGGACTGCAGGTCCCTGAAGAAGGTGGTGATTCTGAACCCCCAGTGCCTTCCAAGCTGCAACATGGCGGGTGAGAATTCCCAGGCTGAGAAGCATGGATGGCCAATTTCCACAGTGAAAAGTTCAGCCATGCAGAAGGAGGCCAAGCTGACCCTGGGTTGTCCCACCTGAAGAGCAGGAAGATCAGCTCCCGGTTACCTCCAATGCTGCTTCTGGCAGAGGGTGTGGGGGAGGGGAGGTGAAACCTTTGCAAACACACCTCTGGAGCTGAGGAGAAGTTTGGGGAGAGCTGGACATACAGACTGGACACATATGGGGGTAGAGATGAGAGCTGAAACTCGGGAAGCCAACTGGATAAAGTTGAGTGAGAGAAGAAGGCTGAAGATCCAACCCAGGGTCGGGAGATGGGGGAGGAGGGCAATGTTGGTCAAGAGGGGAGGATGGGACGGAAGGGAGACAGAGAAGAACCAAGGGGGTCTCCAAAGTCAGAAGGGTCAAACGTTGCTTGGATGCCAAGGGGCTAAAGCCAAGGGGAGCCAGGGGCTTGATTTGGGGAGGCCACCAGCGGCTTTCAGGAGGCTGGCTAGGGCAATGATTGAGAGCACAGGTTTCAGAATCAGAGCTGGGTTCAGCTTTTATTTGCTGCCTGTGCAACCTTGAGCAAATCACTCAACCTCTCTGCTCTCTGTATCTCTACCTATATAAAATGTGGTCATCCCTGAGAAAAAGGACACATAGTTGGGGGAGCACTTGGCAAAGAGCCTTGCTGTGGGGAGTGGCAGTCACCAGCAGTTGGCATTATTGCCAGGTAGAGCAGCTCCTCTGGAGGGCAGGGTGGGGAGATGAGGATACTTAAAAGGAGATCAGAGTGAGAAGGGCTTTGTGGGGCTGGAGCCCAGGGGTTTACTGCCGAGGGGAAGGGCCCGGGCGTGGGCAGAGCGGGAGATTCACAGGTGGGAAAAGGTAGGTGATCCTGGAGGCATGGCAGAGTCACAGATCCAGAGAAGGGAGAGCCTGGAAGTGTCTCTGTGTCCCTCCAGGCTGGGAGGAAGCTGGGCCCCTTGTTGGCAGTGGCATGAAGCCATTTCCCCTCATCATAAGTCTGCTCATAGCCATAAAATATGGGATGACACTGGATTTGGTCATCAAGTAAATGGGATAAAGAAATAATTGGAAAATGGATCCCTGCCCAGAAGAAGTGGCATTGCTCCCTGTGCTATTGTTGTCTATGCCCTTTGAGTAATCTGCAAGGCCAGGCAAGTAAGGACGGCAGGTTTAGGTGTGATGAGAAACCTTGAAAAAAGCCTGAAATTACCCATGACAGTGGAAGAGCCTTTGTCTCCTGCACAGAATGAAGAGGGGGAAAAAAAAAACCCTGAATGTTTTTCCTGGAGTGGGAAGAAAGGGAAGGAAGGGAGGATGGTGACAAGGAGTGTTTGACTGTGAAATCGAAACCCCACTGCTTCTCCCAGCTGGGGCCAGGCAATGCTCACCGCCCCACTTGGGGCGTGGCCAGGGGTCTAGGATTGGGCGGGGCACTCAGGCCGTGGGGCGGGGATGCGGCTGGAGGAGGTGGCACCGGCTTCTGCCCCCAAGGCAATTTACCCATCTCTTGGCCCTTGCAATTTACATCCCCACACTGGGCCCTCAGCACACGCCCCAAACCAGAGCTGCTCCTTGGCTCTATGGACAGAAAGCTGGGGTAGGATTATCCACGACACAGCTCTGGGAGGAAAAACTGGTTTCCTTGTGGAAGAGGTGTTGGGGAGGTTGGTGGGACCCCTTTCCCTTCCCAGAACCCCAGATCCTATATGAGGAATCCATACTGTTGTACCAGCATGTGGTGTGCCTGTCTGCTGCCCCAGAGCTGCTCGAGACTACAGGTGCACGCCTCACACAGGGGCTTAGACCCCATTTCATACCCCATCTCACTGTCGATTGTCAGAGGTCCACTGTGCCTTCATGTCAGCAAGCACCGAATTAGGCACCTGCTGGCATTTGAAATGTTTCTCTTCCTCCCTCTAGATAAAGTCAGGGGCCGCCTCCAACTGAGCCTTCCGACTTGTCAAACACGTGGCACAGTACCTCGGTTTTTCCATCTCTAGATTAGACCAGCATGTCCCGCGGGCTCATGGGGGTCTGTAGCCTCAGGCTCTCTTTGTGCACTTGTTCATAATGCAGATTCCTAGGCCCCACAGAGTCTCAGAAGCAGAACGGTAGTTAAATAACAGCATACCTGACTTCAGGGAAAAGTCTCCACTTAGAGCGCTGTGTCCCCTCCTCAAGACAGATCGTCCTATAAGAAACAGCTGCCCCAAAAGTGGCAAAGTCATCCCTGTCTTCTGTGAAGAAAGTGAAAAGCATTGAAATTCTCCAAATAAGATATGCAAGGATCTGTCGTTGGTCAGCAGAGAGACAAAAACGGTTTACTGAAAGATAAAGATAAAAGTGGGATGCGCCAGCCAGTAATGGAGAAAGGGGGAGTTTTTACAAAACCAGGTTTTCCTCCCCACACCTGCATGTCCTTCCAATGTCCATCCAAACAGATCACTGGTCATGCAGCAGACAGAGAAAAGTGCGGTACGCTTGTGCACATGCCTGGTTGGCTTTCTGTACCATAAAGGAAGCAGAAGGATGGAGAAAATAGGATAGGGTCCTCAGGGTATGGTGAACCCCTCTTGCCTGCCGCTGGGACGAAGCAATTTTTTTTTTTAAGGATTTATTTTTGCGACACAGAGTGAGAATGAATGGAGGGAGAGGGAGAATCAGACTCCCTGCCAAGCAGAGAGCCCGATGCAGGACTCCATCCCAGGATACTGGGATGATGACCAGAGCTGAAGGCAGAGGTTTAACCGACTGAGCCAGCCACCCAGGCGCCTGGGAGGTAGCAATTCTGTTCACACCCTCCCTGGGCTGCTGTGTGAGCTATGCCTATTCTACTGCCTTTGTCCAAGCCTGAATCTGGGTTCACTAAAGAGAGTAGCTCAGGCCTCTTCCCTGAAAACCTCATTATCGAACCTCTGACCCCATCCCTTTCACACGGATATGAGAGTTGTTCTCAGGTCTGCCCCCCTCTCTGTTCTCAGGGGCCATGACCCGTGCTGGAACCTCCTCAGCTGTCTGTGGAAGAGGCACTCACTCTGCACCAGAGGAGCAGCTGTATGACATGGCTTGCTTCTGTCTTTCTACCACGTTCTCCAAGTGGTTCTGAGACACACTGAGTTGGGGAAGCAGGGGACATGATGTCTGAGACCAGTCTCAGGCTTTCATGTCACTGTTGTCTTTCCGGTGGAGTCCTGATGGGTCCTTCTGCCCAGTCCTTGCCTACCCTGAGCCCTCCTGCTGTGGCTGCCCCATATCGTTGGCTTAAACCGTCACCCTAACCCTCCTAAGTCCAGCTACAGCCCTGATCTAGCTCCTACCCTTTTGCTCCCATGTCCCATATTCCTTTTATTCACTTTTAAACATTGAACTCCATACAGGAAAATCCACACTTTCCATTTGACAAACCCATGTAGTCATGTAATCACTCCCATAATCAATTTACAGAACAGCCCCAGTGCCGGCTATGACCTCTTGATGTCTCTTCTGTGGCATTTTCTCCCCTAGCCTCTAGCCTCTGACAACTACTGAATTGTTCCTATAACTTTGCCTTTCTAGAATGTTGTAGAATGTCATGGAATCATACAGTATGCAGCCCTCTGAGACTGACGTCTTTTACTCAGTGGAATGCGTTTGAGATTCATTATGTTGTTGTCTGTGTACCAGTAGTTCATTTCTTTTTCTTTTTTTAAATTAAGATTTTATTTATTTATTTGAGAGTGAATGAGAAACAAGGAGCAGGGAGAGGGGGAGGGGCAAAGGCAGAGGGTGGAAGCAGAGGCCCCACTGAGTGGAGAGTCCAATGTGGGGCTCGATCCCAAGACCCTGAGATCATGACCCCAGAGGAAGGCAGACGCTTAACTGAATGAGCCACCCAGGCACCTCAGTAGTTCATTTCTTTATCTTGCTGAGCAGGATTCCTTGTCCACATGTATTATAATTCACTTATCCGTCCACCACCTGAAGGACACTGTGGGTTGTTTCCAGTTTTGGGTGATTACGAACACAGCCACTATAAACACTTGTATATAGGTTTTTGTGCGAACATATGCTTTATTTCTCTTGGATTCGTACCAAGGAGTGGGATTGCTGGGCCATGTGATAAGTTATGCTTAACACTGTAAGAAACCGCCAAGCTCTTTTCCAAAGTGGCAGAACCATTTTGTATGTGTATACACACAAACAATGGGGGAGAGTATGTATGTGTGCACACATACACACATGTATTTATTTGTATTTGTATGCATGTACACACAATGTGTGAGACTATGTATGCATATATATACACACACACATTTGTATTTATTGATTTATTTATTTTTTAAAGATTTTATTCATTTATTTGAGAGAGGGAGCATGAGATGGGGGAGGGTCAAGGGAGAAGCAGAAACCCCCCAACCCCCTCACATCCACTGAGCAGGGAACCCAATGTGGGACTCCAGGTTCATGACCTGAGCCGAAGGCAGACACTTAACCAACTGAGCCACCCAGGAGCCCCGCATTTGTATGTATCCACATGTATATACAAGCAGCATATGAGAGTATGTATGTATATATACACACACATATTTGCATTAGTAGGTCTGTACACACGGGCATTGCACTGGCTAGGCCCGCCAAAACAATGTTAAGTCAAGTGGTGAGTGGACATCCTTTCCTTGCTCTTGAACTCAGGGGAAAGCTTTCAGTCTTTCACTGTTCGGCATAATGTTAGTTGTATGTTTTTTGTAGATGCCCTTCACTGGGTTAAGGAGGTGCCTTTCTGTTCCTAGTTGGCTGAGAGTTTTCTTTTTGTTGTGAATGGGTATTGAAATTTGTTACATGCTTGTCCTGAATCTCTTTTGATTGACATACATGTTTTCTTCTTTAGTCTTTTATTTGGTAAATTACTTTGATTTTTTAAAAAGATTTTATTTATTTATTTGACAGAGAGATCACAAGTATGCAGAGAGGCAGGCAGAGAGAGAGGGGGAAGCAGGCTCCCCGCCAAGCAGAGAGCCTGATGTGGGGCTCGATCCCAGAACCCTGAGATCATAACCTGAGCCGAAGGCAGAGGCTTAACCCACTGAGTCACACAGGTGCCTCGTAAATTACTTTGATTGATTTGGAATGTTGAACAAACCTTGCATTCCTGTGATAAATGCCCATGGTCATCATAAATGGTCATGACGTATTATCCTTCTTATATTGGGTTGATTTCCATCTGCTAACATTTCATAAATTTTTCCATCTATGTTCATTTTTTCATTCTTGATATTTGAAATTTGTTTTCTCCTTTTTTTCTTGGTCAGCTTGGCTACAGATCTATCAATTTGATTAATCTTCTCAAAAAAACAGTTTTTGGTTTCATTGATTCTATTGTTTTTAACATATCGTTTCAGTGAAGGAATTTGTTTCCTGATCTTTATTATTTCTTTCCTTCTGCTTGCTTTCAGTTTAATTTGTTCTAATTTTTCTAGCTTAAGATTGAAGCTAATATTATTAATTTGAGATCTTTTTTTCCCCTAATATAACTACTGAATGCTCTGAACTTCCCTAGAAGTGTTACTTTGGCTGCATCCCATAAGTTTTGATGTATTGTTTTCATTCAGTTCAAAATATATTCAAATTTCCCTAGTGTAATTATCTATGATCTATGAAAAACGCTACAAGTCTGTTGTTTAATTTTCAAATATTTGGGGGTTTCCCAGGTATTTTTTGTTACTGATTTCTAATTTAATTTTGTTAGGTTAGAGAAGATACGTTAGAGAAGATACTCTGTATGTTTTCAATTCCTTTCAATTGTTTAAGTTTTTTTCCTCCCAAATGGGCCAGAATGTGTTTTATTGTGATGAATGTTCTGTGTGCCCATGTAAAGAATGTATTCTGCTATTGTTGGGTCAATTAGGTCAGGCTTGCTAACGATGCTATTCATTCCTTCTATATCCTTACTAATTGTCTGTCTACTTTTTCTCTTAATTACTATCAAGTCTCCTAATATAATTGTGCACTTATGTATTTCTGTGTTTACTCCAATCAGTTTTCCTTGCATGTGTCTTAAAACTTTGTTGTTCTGTTTATAGATATTCAAGATTGAATTGAACCTTTTATCACTATATAATGTCGTGCTTTGTACATGCTTTGATGATATTCCTTGTTCTGAAGACTACTTTGATATGAAAGCAGTCACTCCAGTTTCTTCTGATTAATATTTGCATGGCATATCTTTTTCCTCCTTTCTGCCTTTTTTTTTTAAGATTTTTATTTATTTATTTGACAGACAGCAATCACAAGTAGGCAGAGAGGCAGAGAGAGGAGGAAGCAGGCTTCCTGCTGAGCAGACAGTCTGATGTGGGGCTCGATCCCAGGACCCTGGGATCATGACCTGAGCCGAAGGTAGAGGCTTTAACCCACTGAGCCACCCAGGCGCCCCCTCCTTTCTGCTTCTAATTTATTTATATCTCTATATCTAAATTTTCTTTTTTGAAGACAGTATATGGCAGGGTCTTTAAAAAATCCAATCTGAAATCTCTGCTATTTGATTGGGATTTAGGTCACTTACATTTAATGTTTATACACACACACACACACACACATCATGATATATATATATATAACAAATATATATAAAACAAATATATATATGATGTAATACATATCTCATATATATTTGGATTTAATTCAACCATTTTTTTTTATGAGAGAGAGAATGCATGTGTGTGTATAAGTGGAGAGAAGGGCAGAGGGAGAGAGAGAGGGAGAGAAAATCTTAAGCAGGCACCACACCCAGCACAAAGCCTGACATGGGCCTTGATCTCATGACTTGAGCAAAATCAAGAGGCTGATTCTGAGACACCCAGGTGCCTCAGTTCAGCCATTTAATGATTTGTTTTCTGTTTATTCCTGTTTTTCCCCCCTGCTTTCTGGATTTTGCCTTCTTTTGATTATTTAAATTTTTTTTAGTATTGCATTTTAGTTTATTGGCTTTTCACCTACATCTACTTGTATTTTTTAATGGTTGTGCTACAGAATCTAATAAATATAACTGTATTACTTCCTGGGGTGGCTGTAATAAGGTACCATAAACTGGGTGGATGTAACAGAGATTTATTCTGGAGGCCAGAACTCCTAAGACCAGGGTGTTGGGCCATGCTCCCTCTGAAAGTGGTAGGGAAGTATCTATTTCAGACCTCTTTCCAAGATTCTGGTAGTTCCTTGGCTTGTGGCTGCATAACTCCAATCTTTAATTGATGTTCTCTCTATGTCTGTATCTTTGTGTCCAAATTTCCCCTTTTTTATAAGGACAGTCATATTGGATTAGGGCCCATCCTAATGACCTCATTTTAATGTGATTACTTCTGTAAATACCTTATCTCTAAAAAAGGTCACATTCTGAGGTCTTCAATGTATGAATTTGAGGGAAGACACTGTTCAACCATAACAATAATTAACTTTTACAGTCTATTTAGAGTTAATAATTTACCACCTCACTTTATTTTATGTTTAAAGATATTTTTTTAAAATTTATTTGCCAGAGAGAGAGAAAGAGAGAGAAAGAGCATGAGCAGGGTGAGGGGCAGGGGGAGAAGCAGTCTCCCTGCTGAGCAGGGAGCCCCATGCAGTACTCGATTCCAGGACCCTGAGATCATGACCTGAGCCAAAGGCAGATGCTTAACCAACTGAGTCATCCAGTTGTCCTTACCACTTCATTTTTTTAAGATTTTTTTTTTATTAAGTGATCTCTACACCCAACATGGAGCTTGAACTCAAAACCCCAAGATCAAGAGATGTATGCTCTACTGACTGAGCCAACTAGGTGCCCCACTATTTTACCGCTTCAAATCAAATGTGGAAGTAACTATATAGGTCCCTCCCCCACTGGACTTCATTTTACAGTTGTCATACGTATTACAAGTAATACATATCTTACACGAAAACTACTCCAGATACCATTATAATTTGTGCTTTGAATTGTCATAATTATCTTTTTTTTTTTTTTAAAGATTCCATCTATTTATTTGACAGAGAGACAGAGATCACAAGTAGGCAGAGAGGCAGACAGAGGGAGAGGAAGGGAAGCAGGCTCTCTGCTAAGCGAGAGCCCGTTGTGGGGCTTGATCCCAGGACCCTGAGACCACGACCCGAGCCAAAGGCAGAGGCCTTAACCCACTGAGCCACCCAGGCGCCCCAATTGTCATAACTATCTTAAGAAAAGTATTTTATATTTACAAAGATATTTGCACTTCTATTGTTCTTCCTTCATTCCTGATATTTCCAGTTTTCCTTTGATATCATTTACTTCAGCCTGCAGAACTTTATCATTTCTTTCAAAGCAGGTCCACCAGCAATGAATTCTCTTAGACTTTTTATTTTCCGCATCCTGGATTTTTTCCCCATAGTTTGTCTGGGAAGAGAGGCCTAGATCTACTGGTCCAGATGGGCAGAGAAGGAAAGGCAGCCGGTTCAGGCACATAGGAGTTCTGTGATTTGGTTGGTTAGAGTCTCAATCTTCCTTCTTGTCTCAAACTCACCCCCTAAAGTGTGGACATCTCAGAATGTCTGAATCCAAGTCCTTCTGCATAATTTGGGTGTTGAGAATCCAGGCAAGGAGAGTGACTGGTGGTGGGAAGGGGCTGTGAGAAGAAGGCTGGGCAGAGGAGTTACATGCAGGAACAGGTTACGACCATTTGGCCAGTCGCCACTAAGACCATCTCAGGCTATGTGGATATTCTGGCCTTGAGGCTCAGAGAGCAGGTTAAGGTGAAATAACATGGAATCTGGAGTCCAGAACCTACCAGAGATTTCCAATGGCTTAGCCCATGCCTGGCTGCTGTCTTAAAGAAACATAGGCAGCCAAAAGGCAGGTTGTGATGTTAAAATTTACAAGAGCCTAGTCACCTATGCAGAAGCTGGGAGCTGTGCTTGGATTCTGATTCAAATATAGCCAATCAGGGCTTCTGGCCATCATTAGATAGCTGGTATTACTTCCTAGAATTGATACCTTGCCAGACAACAGCAAAGAACTTGATCTTCGGTTAACTTTGATGTTTTATTGGGGGCATGGTTTCCATTTTGCTTCCTGAAATGTTGAAAATAATTTTTTCAACTGTCATCTTGGAGCTATAGCACTGGGATCTACTATAGTAGGGGATGAGTCAAGAATGACTCCAAGATTCATAGTCTGGAAGAAGGATTGTTTCTCCTGAAAGACTGGCACAAGCAGGGCTGGGGAAGAGTTGAGATTAGCTTTAGACATGAGAAGATTGAGATGAAGAGGGAAAATTCAGAATGAAGCACGTAGGAGGCAACTGGGTAAGATTTTTATTTTCTAAATTTTAAGAGGCTAGATTTGCAAGATACAGTTAGGCCTGGAAATAGAGGTTAGGGAGCCATTGCTTCCAGGTGGAGACCTTAAAAATGAATGAACTCTCAAGGGAGTTTGGGAATCCTGGGAATTTGTGATGCCAGCAAGGGATACCAATGTCTGAAAAGAAAGAATTGTTAGCATTCTCAGTACAGTCCCCCATCCAAATTCACCTGATTGTAACAATCTGGGTGCCAAGAAGATAAATATTTTTTTAAAATGGCAGGTATTAGGGGTTGAGTTGTGTCTGCCAAAAAGATATGTTGAAGCTCTAAACTCTTGTATCTTTTAGTGTGACCTTATTTGGAAATAGTGTCTTTGCAGATGTAATCAAGTTACGATGAGGTCATTAGGGTGGGTCCTAATCCAATATGTCCTTATGGGAAGAGAGAAATTTGGACCCAGAGGCACAGGGAGAATACCATGTGATAACAGAGGCAGAGACGGGAGAGATGCTGCCACAATGAAAGCTACAACCAAAAACCAGGTAGAAACAAGGCAGGATTCTTCCCTACTGGGTTCAGAAGGAGCATGTCTTTGCCCACACTTTGATATTGGAATTCTAGCCTTCAGAATCATGAGACAATAAATTTCTGATGCTTTAAGCCATCTGGATTGTGGTATTTCGTTATGACAGCCCTAGAAAAGTCATCCAGAGTGGGAGACTTCCTTTTTCTGAGAAGTGTTCTGGTCTCCTCCTGTGCAGAGTGAAATAACAATGGTCAACGTTTATTCATCACCTACAATGTACCAGGCACTGTCCTGAGCACTTCACATGATTAACTCAATCCTGTAGTGAGATTATTCTTATTATCCTCACTTTATAAATGTTAAATTTGCAGCCAAGGGGTTTCTTACAGTCCCCCAGCTAGCACCTGGCAGAGCTGGAACTTGAATCCAGTTCCCTGTGTTTCCAAAATCCTTGCTATTTTTAGACTACCCTCATTTTCTTTCAGTCCCAGGCTGCTTTTAATCCCTGGACATTCTTCTCAACCCTGTACCAGCTCAACTCTGCTCTGTGGACACCCCTGGGCAAACAGGACAGTAAGAGCTAGAGGGGAAATGGGGCAAGATAGCAGTAAGGGGAAGATGAAGAAGAGGGAGAAGGGGAAACAGAACCTTACACCCAGCTTCCCCAGAATCAGGGAAATAAACATCAAAGAGTAGTTGGAGACTGAATCAGGGAAACAAAACTTCAAGGGGGCATGGTGGCAATTGCCTGAGAATCCTGTAGCAGGGCCAGGGAAGAGGGTTAAGCAGAGAAGGAGCTCGGCTGGGGAGGGCATAGGAAGAAGAAAGTTCTAGGTGATGCAAAAAAGAGACAAGGACCATCCCCAAATCCTCATCCTCTCTGGATATTTTGAATTGTCTCCTAGTCTTCATGAGCCACTAGTCATCTTCTTCATAAAGTCCAATAACCATTCACTGATATCTGCATTTGTTGTTCCTAAGACTTCAGACTGGTCCTGAAGTAAGAACAGATTTCACACTGGTTCTCTCAGGTCTTTCCAGGGTAGGAATCTCCAAGTGATGAACTGTGTGCCAGTTACTTCCTTCCTATTTAGCTGCAGGCTCCTGAGCCAATGGCCTCAGTCTTGCTAATGCTCAGAGTAGACATCTGCTTCTAATTTACTGAAGGCACCTCCTGAAGAAGAGTCCTGTTGACACTAGGGACATCAAGTTGAAGGCACTCATTCTCCACTGCCTGGACCACTATCGTTGTTGACATGGACAATGCCTTGCACCTTTGTGGGGTTTTTTTAAAGATTTTTATTTATTTATTTGACAGACAGAGATCACAAGCAGGCAGAGAGGCAGGCAGAGAGAGAAGGAGGGGAAGCAGGCTCCCTGCTTAGCAGAGAGTCTGATGCGGGGCTCAATCCCAGGACCCTGGGATCACGACCTGAGCCAAAGGCAGAGGCTTTAACCCACTGAGCCACCCAGGCGCCCCTGCCTTGCACCTCTGTATCCTTACCAGTTATGGAGAACTAGCTCAACTGGTGTTCATACACTATTTTCTTGCTTCACATTTATTGAATGTCTTCTAGCACCATATCCTGTGTTAGGCATTAGGAATTCATGGGTATGGGTGTGTAAGTCTCAACTTCTGTCCTTATGGAGGACAGGGGGATTAGACTGGAAATGAAATTCTAGATTTTTCAAGCTGTTCTGAACAATAAACATGTGGCTCTAAAGCCTTATTACAAACTGTGATATGGGTATTAATGCCTCCATTTTCCAAGAGATGAGGTCCACAAGGGTTGGATGTCTTGTTCAAAGTCACACAGCTGGTGAGCAGCAGAGAGGATGTGCCTGGCCACTGGATGTGCACTCATCCTGCCAAGACAATCAGTACTCCCAATGTCATTATTACACTCTTGCAGAATTGAACAAATGGGTTGTGTCCTTGTCCTCTCTTTCTCATTGATGGCAGAGGTAGCTTGATTTTTATTTTTTCATTAACTGCCTCCTACCTACCACCACTTTATTTCTTTTAAGATTTTATTTATTTATTTGTCAGAGAGAGAGAGAGAGAGTGACAGCATAAGTGGGGGGAGCAGCAGAGGGAGAAGCAGGCTCCCCACTGAGCAAGGACCCTGATGTGGGACTTTATCCTGGGACCCTAGGATCATGACCTGAGCTGAAGGCAGATGCTTAACCAACTAAGCCACCCAGGCTTCCCCTACCACCACTTTAAAAGTAGAAGTTCTGCCATCCTTTGTGCCCTTCTGAGCTACCCTCACCTTTTCATCCCTCCCCTGCCCCTCCAGGTGTGCCCCGCAGTTGGAGTCCACCCTCCATCCTCTACGTGCGAGACCTGCCTCCCCCAAGTGGTTATTAAAGCAGAGAGGCTGGGACAGGGGCAGGTACAAACTCCTCCATGACTACTGGACATGGCAGAAGAATTTTGTCCTTGAGCTAGAAAGTCTGAAAATTAATTGTTTCAAGATGGTAGAGCAAGCAAGGGCAGACATCCTCCCTTTTGGGACCATAAACAGAAAAAAATGACAGAAAAATATAAAAGATAATGACCGTGTAACTAGGCTTGAAAAGAAGAGAGTCTCCTTGGTTCAGAGCATGTTCAATGTCTCCATCAAAAGAAGTACATGGAAGGCCTCAGGGGCAAGCTGGAGAGTATTTGTAATTCCCTCTGCTTTGGGGGAATGTGTGTGAAAAGAATATGCATTTTTTTTCAAAAACATATAGAATAGTTATTAACATTGAGTATACATGAGGTTCTAAATCCCCAGCTACACCAAGCATGCAAATAAATTCAATACCAGTAACATACAAACTATGTTTACTGACCACATGAAAACCGAAAACTAGACATTAATAACAAAAATTCCATTATCCTCACACCTCCATACACAAGTAAAAGCTCACTTTTAATCTCAACTGGAAAAAAAAAACCAGAATTTTAGAACTAAAGAGGAAAAAATATAATTTTGGAGTTGAAGAAAAATAAAAGCTTTGCATTCTAAAATCTGTGGGTTATACCCAAGTAAGTATTTATAGGCTTAAAAACATTTATTAGGAACAAGAGAAATTGGACATTGACCTCAACTTTCAAATGAAGAATCTAGAATTGCACCATTCAGTATAGTAAGTTACTAGACTCATGTGGCCATTTAAATTAAAATGAATTAAAATGAAATTAAATTAAAAATTCAATTCTTTGGCTACACTAGCCAGATTTTGAGGGCTTGATAAAGACATGTGTCTAGTGGCAGATACAAAACTTTTCCATTATGGCAGAAAGTTCTGTTGGAGAGTACTGATCTAGAAAAATGGAAAAAATGATGGAGAGAAGAGGAAAGTAACAAAGATAAAAAGTAAAATTCAACATAAGAACAAAAAAATGCAGTTGATTGATAAATCCAGAGGTTTTATCCTTAAAAGACACCCAAATAGAAAAGCCTAGAGAAAATACTATCAAATAAAAAAAGACAAATGAAAGAAATGGAAAAGGAGGCATAACAAGAGATTTAAATACCAGAATACTACAGATTACTTGATGCTAATAGAATCAAAGCCTAAATAAAATGGTTTTGAGAAGAATAAAAATTATTAGTATTGTCCTAAAAGAAAAGAAAAACTAAAAAATACCAATACCAGTGTAAGGAATTGGGATTAGATTAAGCCCTACCTTGCAAAAGGCATTAGGTTAATATCATGTATGGATAAATTCTATAAAATGCCCAAGGAATGAGCAGTTTCCCAGAATATTCAGGATCTATGGGAAGCTACCTAACTCATTTCAACCTGTTAATATGCCAGACTTAATTAGGATAGAACAAAAAGAGAAAATTACCAATTAAGTTATGATAATTGATGTAAACATTAAAAACCAAAATATTTCTATAGTGAAACAGGCAGCTTATTAATATATTCCTGCATCACAATCAAGTAGGGTTTATCCCACCAATGACCCAATATTAAACTATCCATCAAAGAAATTCATCATGTAACAGATTTAAAATCAGGTTAATGATGGGGTGCCCCAGTGGCTCAGTGGTTTAAGCCTCTGCCTTTGGCTCGGGTCATGATCCTAGGGTCCTGAGATCGAGCCCCTCATTGGGCTCTCTGCTCAGCTGGGAGCCTGCTTCCCCCCTTTCTCTCTGCCTGCCTCTCTGTCTGCTTGTGATCTCTATCTGTCAAATAAATAAACAAAAAAAAATGAATAAAAAAAATCAGGATAATGATATCCTCTATCACTACTGCTACTGAATACTGTGCTAAATGGTGCAATAAGACAAGAAAAAGAAATACAAGAATAAAGAAATAAAAAGAAAAAGAAAAAGACAATGTATCACAGTAATGGGTGATATTATCATCTACACAGAATTCACAACAAATGAACTGATAAGCTGTTAAAATA
The DNA here is from genome assembly GCA_003697995.1 of Taxidea taxus jeffersonii. NCBI lineage: Eukaryota > Metazoa > Chordata > Mammalia > Carnivora > Mustelidae > Taxidea > Taxidea taxus. The sequence goes on from RCUC01042529.1 coordinate 52,377, forward strand.
AACACAGGGTTTAAGATCAAAAGAATGCCCATATATAAAATCAACATATGAAGGGACACCAGGGTGGCTCACTTGGTTAAGAGTGTACCTTAGATCTCAGGTCAGGTGTCGATCTGATGGTTGTGAGTTCAATCTCTGCATAAAGGCTCCATGCTGGGTGTGGAGCTTACCTAAAACAAAAACAAAAACCAACATATAAAAACCAATAGCATCTATATATATATACATATATACGTTCCAACTATAATCAATTAGTAATACAATAGGAGAAAAGACAATCAAAACTATAATGCAGGGACGCCTGGGTGGCTCAGTTGGTTAAGCAGCTGCCTTCAGCTCAGGTCATGATCCCAGCGTCCTGGGATGGAGTCCCACATTGGGCTCCTTGCTTGGCGGGGAGCCTGCTTCTCCCTCTGCCTCTGCCTGCCACTCTGTCTGCCTGTGCTCGCTCTCTCTCTAACAAATAAATAAATAAATCTTTAAAAAAAAAACTATAATGCAAAAAAATAATATTAAAAGCAAACAGCAGCAAACATACAAAAAAACCTATAATGTATCTTGTAATTAACCTAGCCAAAATGTATAATAATCTTATGCAAAAGTTATAAAATTTTTTGAAGAAATTGAAAGGAGACTCAGATAAATGAATTAGAAAGCTTAATATTATAAATAATAATAATTTTTCTAAATTAATCTGTAAATGTAATGTAATCCTAATGAGATTACCAACAAAATTTTTAAGACAATCTGACAAGTTAATTCAAAGTTAAGCCAGAGGGGCGCCTGGGTGGCTCAGTGGGTTAAAGCCTCTGCCTTTAGCTCAGGTCATGATCCCAGGGTCCTGGGATCGAGCCCCGCATCGGGCTCTCTGCTAAGCAGGGAGCCTGCTTCCCCTCCTTCTCTCTCTGCCTGCCTCTCTGCCTACTTGTGATCTCTGTCTGTCAAATTAAAAAAAAATCTTAATAAAATTAAGCCAGAAAGCTAAAAGAGCAAGAACTATTAAGATAATTCTGAAAAAGAATAATAATAAGGAAAAATAACTCTTATATAAAAAGACATGCTTTAAAGCTATGATGATTCTCACAGTCAAGTACTGAATAGGTTTAGGTAGATAGAGAGATGGAGAGCCTATGTCAAATGGGTACTTGTTAGATGTTGGAACTTGGTATCATAAGTCAATGAGGTAGAGAGACTAGTTAATAGATTGTATTAGGAATAATTGGCTAGCTATCTGGAAAAATTAAATTAGATCTTTACTTCATATTTAAATAGACAAAAATTCCAAGTAGATTAAAAAATTCCAAAGTAGATTATTTGTAGAATAATAACACTACAAAGTATTAGAAGACAACATGGGGAAATATTTTTGTGATTTGCGAGTAGGAAAGATTTTAAACAAAACACATGAAGAAAAAATATACAGGAATAAATTGATAAGCCTGACATCAAAAGGAACAACTTGGACATCACAAAAGAAAATGTAAAGTTAAAAGATGTGTAATAGAATGAAAGAAGAGGTTGGCCTTAGATATAATAGAGATTTAATATACAGAGTATATGAAGGGTTCCCACAAATCAAAAAGAGGCATGATCTAGTAGAAAAAAATGGGCATATGATATGAACAAGAAATTCATAAAATAGAAGATACAAATGGCCAATAATCCTGTAAAAAGATAACCAGCCTCACTAGTAATCAGGGAAATCCAAAGACAAATAGTGGTCAGAGAATTCCACTGGGATTCTTACACTGGTTAAAATCAAAGTTGGTCAATATAATGTGTGTTGAGACAGGGTTTGAATAAATAAGTACTTTGTATCCTGGTACAGGAAATGTAAATTGTGTAGGCAAATACAGAGCACAGTGTTACTTTTACAACTAAAAATGCTTGTACCCAGTGACCCAGCATTCCATTTCCAGTAATCCACCATAAGATCCACCTGTACCCACGTACAAAGAGCAGTTCCAGAGATGTTTATGTAGCCTTCTTTGCGACTGAACAAAACTGAAATAGCTTAAATGCTCATCAAGAAAACAGATAAAAACAACAGGGCACATACACTGATAAAATGAATTCACTGGACTTCAAAGTCAAAACAATGAAACAGATCAGTGACTCTCAAACTTTTTGGTCTCAGGACCCCTTTGCCATCTTAAAAATTTATGGAGGACCTCAAAACCCCCCCTTTTTTTTAATATGGGTTATATCTACTGATTTTTTATATTTAATTTAATTTTGTATGTGTGTGTTTCAAAATTCATTGTTTATGCACCTCAGCCAGTGCTCCATGCCCTCCTTAATACCCACCACCAGGCTCACCCAACTCCCCAATGCCCCCCCTCAAAATCTCAGTTTGTTTCTCAGAGTCTACAGTCTCTCATGTTTTGTCTCCCCCTCCGATTTCCCCCAACTCACTTCTCCTCCCCATCTCCCAATGTCCTCCTTGTTATTCCTTATGCTCCACAAGTAAGTGAAACCATATGATAATTGACTCTCGCTGCTTGACTTATTTCACTCAGCATAATCTCCAGTCCCATCCATGTTGATACAAAAGTTGGGTATTCATTCTCTCTTTTTTTAAAAGATTTTATTTATTTATTTGTCAGATAGAGAGAGAGCACAGGAGCAAGCACAGGCAGACAGAGTGGCAGACAGAGGGAGAAGCAGGCTCACTGCTGAGCAAGGAGCCCGATGTGGGACTCAGTCCCAGGATGCTGGGATCATGACCTGAGTCGAAGGCAGCCGCTTAACCAACTGAGCCACTCAGGCGTCCCAAGGTATTCATCCTTTCTGATGGAGGCATAATACCCCATTATATATATACATATATATATGTATATATATACATATATACATACATATACGTATGTATGTATATATGTGTATATATACATACATACATATATATATATATATATATATATATATATATATGGACTATATCTTCTTTATCCATTCGTCTATTGAAGGGCATCTTGGTTCTTTCCACAGTTTGGCGACTGTGTCCATTGCTGCTATGAATATTGGGGTACAGATGGCCCTTCTGTTCACTACATCTGTATTTCTGGGGCAAATACCCAGTAGTACAATTGCAGGGTCATAGGGTAGCTCTATTTTTAATTTCTTAGGAAATATTCACACTGCTTTCCAAAGTGGCTGCACCAACTTGCATTCCCACCAACAGTTTAAGAGGGTTCCCCTTTCTCCACATCTTCTCCAACACTTGTTGTTTACTGTCTTGTTGATTTTGGCCTTCTAACTGGTGTAAGGTGGTATCTCAATGTGGTTTTTTATTTGAATCTCCCTAATGGCTAACGATGATCAACATTTTTCCATGCGTCTGTTAGCCATTTGTATGTCTTCTTTGGAGAAGTGTCTGTTCATGTCTTCTGCCCATTTTTTGACATGATTATCTGTTTTATGTGTGTTGAGTTTGAGGAGTCCTTTATAGATCTTGGATATCAGCCCTTTGTCTGTACTGTCATTTGTGAATATCTTCTCCCATTCCGTGGGTTGCCTCTTTGTTTCATTGACTGTTTCCTTTGCTGTGCAGAAACTTTTGATCTTTATGAAGTCCCAAAAGTTCATTTTCCCTTTTGTTTCCTTTGCCTTTGGAGACATGTCTTGAAAGAAGTTGCTGTGGCCATGTTGAAGAGGTTACTGTCTATGTTCTCCTCTAGGATTTTGATAAATTCCTGCCTCACGTTGAGGTCTTTTATCCATTTTGAGTTTAGCTTTGTGTATGGTGTAAGAGAATGGTCAGTTTCATTCTTCTATACTATACATAGCTGTCCAACTTTCCCAGCACCATTTATTGAAGAGACTGTCTTTTTTCCACTGTATTTGTTTTCCTGCTTTGTTGAAACCAACTGTTAATCAAGATGAAGAGGCATATTGATATGAATACATTAATAGTAGGGGATCTTAACATGCCACTCACAGTAACAGACAGGTCATCCAAGCAGAAAATCAATAAAAAAACAAGAACATTGAATAACACATTGGACCAGATGGACCTCATAGGTATATACGAACATTCCACCCTAAAACAACAGAATACTAATTCTTCTCAAGCACACATGGAACTTTCTCCAGAATAGATCACATGGTCTATGGTCACAAATTATGGTCTAATGGTCACAAATCAGCCTCAACCAATACCAAAAGATTGAGATTATTCCATGTATATTCTCAGACTACAATGCTTTGAAAACTGGAACTCAACCACAAGAAAAAAGTTTGGAGGGAATTCAAACACCTGGAAGCTAAAGAGCACCCTGCTTAAGAATGTTTGGATCAACCAGGAAATCAAAGAAGAACTTAAACAATTCATGGAAACCAATGAAAATGAAAACACATCAGTACAAAACCTAGGGGATATGGCAAAGGCAGTCCTAAGGGAGAAATACATAGCCAGCCAAGACTCACTCAAAAAAACTGAAAAATCCAGAATACACCAGTTCTCTTTGTATCTTAAAGAACTGGAGAATCAACAACAAATTAAGCCAACCCCCACCACACACACAAGAAGGGAAATAATCAAGATTAGAGCAGAGAGGGCGCCTGGGTGGCTCAGTGGGTTAAAGCCTCTGCCTTTGGCTCAGGTCGTGATCCCAGGGTCCTGGGATCAAGTCCCACATTGGGCTCTCTGCTTTGGTGGGGAGCCTGCTTTCTCCTCTCTCTCTGCCTGCCTCTCTGCCTACTTGTGATCTCTGTCTGTCAAATAAATAAATAAATAATCTTAAAAAAAAAGATTAGAGCAGAGATCAATGAGAGAAACTAGAGGTACAGTAGAACACATCAACGAAACTAGAAGCTGGTTTTTTAAAGGATCAATAGGATCTATAAACCATTGGCCAAACTAATCCAAAAGAAAAGAGAAGGACCCAAATTAATAAAATTATGAATGAAAAGGGAGAGATCATGACAAACACCAAGGAAATAGAAACAATCATCAGAAATTATTATCAACAGTTATATACCAATAAGTTAAGCAACCTAGATGAAATGGATGCATTCCTGGAAACCTATAAACTTCCAAAACTGAATCAGGAAGAAATTGACAACCTGAATAGACCAATATCTAGTAATGAGATTGAAGCAGTGATCAAACACCTCCCAAAAAATAAAGCCCGGGACCTGATAGACTCCCTGGAGAATTCTACCAAACATTCAAAGAAGAAATAATACCTATTCTCCCAAAGCTGTTTCAAAAAATAGAAACAGAAGGAAAACTTCCAAACTCTTTCTATGATGCCAACATTACTCTGATCCCCAAACCAGGCAAGGACCCCTTCAAAAATGAGAATTTCAGACCAATATCCCTGATGAATATGGATGCCAAGATTCTCAACAAGATCCTGGCTAATAGGATCCAACAGTATATTAAAAAGATTATTCACCATGACCAGGTGGGATTTATCCCTGGGATGCAGGGATGGTTCAACATTCGCAAATCAATCAATGTGATAGAACAAATCAATAAGATAAGAGAGAAGAGCCACATGGTCCTCTCAATTGATGCAGAAAAAGCATTTGACAAGATACAGCATTTGTTCCTGATTAAAACGACTCAAAGTATAGGAACAGAGGGAACATTCCTCAACTTCATCAAATCTATCTATGGAAAACCCACAGTGAATATCATCCTCAATGGGGAAAAGCTGACAGCCTTCCCTTTGAGATCAGGAACATGACAAGGGTGCCCACTCTCACCATTCTTGCTCAACATAGTACTAGAAGTCCTAGCAACAGCAATCAGACAACAAAGAGAAATAAATGTTATTCAAATTGGTAATGAAGAAGTCAAACTCTCTCTCTTCAGAGGTGACATGATACTTTATATGGAAAACCCAAAAAACTCGACAAACTACTAGATCTCATACAGCAATCAGTAATGTGGCAAGATACAAAATCAATGAACAGAAATCAGTTGCTTTTTTATACACTAACAATAAAAATATAGAAAGGGAAATTAGAGAATCGATTCCATTTACTATAGCACCAAGAACCATAAGATACCTGGGGATAAACCTAACTAAAGAGGTAAAGGATCTGTACTCGAGGAACTACAGAACACTCATGAAAGAAATTGAAGAAGATACAAAAAGATGGAAGAGCATTCCATGCTCTTGAATCGGAAGAATAAACCTTGTTAAAATGTCTATACTGTCTACAGCGATCTATACTTTCAACGCCATCCTGATCAATATTCCACTGGTATTTTTCAAAGTGCTGGAACAAACAATCGTAAAATTTGTATGGAACAAATGGAAGAAGAGACCCTGAATTGCTAAGGAAATGTTGAAATTGCTAAAATTTGTATGGAAGAAGAGACCCTGAATTGCTAAGGAAATGTTGAAAAAGAAAAACAAAACTGGGGGCATCACGTTGCCTGATTTCAAGCTGTACTACAAAGCTGTGATCACCAAGACAGCATGGTACTGGCATAAAAACAGACACATAGACCAGTGGAATAGAGTAGAGAGCCCTGATATGGACCCTCAACTCTCCAGTCATATATCTACTGATATTTATAGCATTAGAAATTACAAGGCTGAGGAAACGTATTTTTTATTTTTATTTTTTTAAAAGATTTTATTTATTTGACAGAGAGAGAGGGAGAGGGCACAAGTCGGTGGAGAAGCAGAGGCAGAAGGAGAAGCAGGCTCCCCGCTGAGCAGGGAGCCCCATGCAGGACTCAGTCTCAGGACCCTGGGATCACGATCTGAGCTGAAGGCAAACGTTCAACCAACTGAGCCACCTAGGCACCCCAAGGCTGAGGAATTTTAAAAGTATTTATTAATCCATTAAAAAAGTCCATTATGGTGGACACTTCAACAGTGCAGGTGTTGGGAGGCACTGGTCCCCTGCACACTTGAAAATCCCCAGATAACTTGTGACTCCCGGAAACTTACCACTAATAGTCTGCTGTCAATAGAAAGTTTAAGTGCTAAAATAAACGGCCAATTAACACAAATTTTGTATGCCATATGTATTATATATTGTACTCTTACAGTAAAGTAATAAGCTAGAAAAGAAAAACATTAACAAAATCATCCGTTGGGGTGCCTGGGTGGCTCAATTAAGCATCTGACTTGATTTCAGCTCAGGACATAATCTCAGGATCGTGAGATCAAGCCCTGTGTGGGGCTTGGCGCAGGGTGTGGAGATTGCTTAAGATTCTCTCTCATTCCCTCTGCTCCTCTCCCACCACTTGTGCATGTGTGCACATTCTCTCTCTTGCTAAAAAAAGAAAAGAAAAAAAAATCATAAAGAAGAGAAAATACATGTATAGTACTCTATGATATTTATTGGAAAAAAATCTGCATGTAAGTAGATCTATGCACTTCAACCTACATTCAAAGGTCAACTGTGTTCATATTAACATAATATTTATATTATTCAAATAATATTTTAATGAAAAAATACCTCCAAAGCAAAATATTTTTTCCAAAGCAAAAATGTTTTAGTGAAGAGAACAGTATTTTGCATTTTTTTGCAAATTTCTTTAACTTCTGGCTTGCTAGAAGACAGCTGAATTCTCACAACTGCTTCTGCATTCAGACTGTTGCACTCCCACATAGGATGTAGTTTCTTGAAAACCCCACTGTAGATTTGTGAGAGAGTAAAAGCGAAAAGGACCATAACTTCACTGTGATTATGGAAATGGTTTGGCCCCAGAAACAGTCTCAGGCGCTAAGTCCCCAGATCACATTTTTAAGAAGCACTCAAGTAGATCAATATAGATTTGGGTTTTTTTTCTAATTTTTTAATTTTATTTTTATTTTTATATAAACATATAATGTAACCCCACCACCCTCTCCCAACACCCCTCCCCCCCCACCCCCCTCAGTTTGTTTTATGACATTAAGAGTCTCTTTTGGTTTGTCTCCCTCCCAATCCCATCTTGTTTCATTTTTTCTTTTCCTACCCCCTTAACCCCCCCCACCCCCGTTGCATCTCCACTTCCTCACATCAGGGAGATCATATGATAGTTGTCTTTCTCCAATTGACTTATTTTGCTAAGCATAATACCCTCTAGTATATATATACAATGGAATACTATGCAGCCATCAAAAGAAATGAAATCTTGTCATTTGTGACGACATAGATGGAACTAGAAATATAGATTTGTTTTTAACAATATTTTTTATTTAGTGTTTGAGCTTGGGTTCCACCAAAGGCCTGAGACAAGGGATTGCACTCAGATCATGTGTTTTGGGGAGTGATTTCTGGGATCAGGCTTTGGAGGACTGAGAAGAACAAAATGGGGAGGCAGGGAAAGCCAGTTGGGGGGTGTGTTATTGAGGGGATAATTGCTGTGAGCAACTGGGACTTGGTTTAATCTGGGAGCCTGGAAAAACCATGTAGAATACACTACAGGATTGGGTGCCTGAGACCCAGAAGTGTGGAATCTACTGATTCATGGGTTCCCATCTCCCATCGGTCAAGGATGACTTTCGGGTTTACCAATGACCAGGATGCCTGGGGCGGGAAGGAAGACAGGAGGTGCAGCTGTTCCTGTCAGGCTCCACCCAGGAACATTTGGTTGCCACAGCAACTGTGTGCAAAAGACAGGCCAGCAGAATGCAAGATGTGGTCTAAAAGATGTCCAACGCATGATGTGGGGGGTGGGGGAGAGACCAAGTTGCAGAATAATAGATACAGCAAGATGTCATCTAGGTGAGTAACAAAATGACCCATGTAATAGCGTAAATTTTCTTTTTTCTTAAATTTTTTCTTTTTTTTTATTTAAGCTTTTTTAAATTTAAACATATAATGTAACCCCACCACCCTCTCCCAACCCCTCTCCCCCCCAACCCCCCTCAGTTTGTTTTATGACATTAAGAGTCTCTTTTGGTTTGTCTCGATCCCATCTTGTTTCATTTTTTCTTTTCCTACCACCTTAACCCCCACACCCGTTGCATCTCCACTTCCTCATATCAGGGAGATCATGTGATAGTTGTCTTTCTCCAGTTGACTTATTTCGCTAAGCATAATATGCTCTAGTTCCATCCATGTCGTCGCAAATGGTAAGATTTCATTTCTTTTGATGGCTGCATAGTATTCCATTGCATATATATACCACTTCTTCTTTATCCATTCATCTGTTGATGGACATCTAGGTTCTTTCCATAACTTGGCTATTGTGGACATTGCTGCTATAAACATTCCGGTACACATGCCCCTTGGGATCACTACGTTTGTATCTTTAGGGTAAATACCCAGTAGTGCCATTGCTAGGTCATAAGGTAGCTCTATTTTCAATTTTTTGAGGAACCTCCATGCTGTTTTCCAGAGTGGTTGCAGCAGCTTGCATTCCCACCAACAGTGTAGGAGGGTTCCCCTTTCTCCAC
>RCUC01042531.1:0-20262 GCA_003697995.1 Taxidea taxus jeffersonii
GGGGGGGGGGGGAGCAGGCTCCCCGCTGAGCAGAGAGCCTGATGCGGGGCCATCCCAGGATCCCAAGATCATGACCTAGCCGAAGGCAGAGGCCCAACCCACTGAGCCACCCAGGCGCCCCTCAGCTCAAAGATTTTAAAAGGTGAACCAAAATGAAAAAGAATTCTACTCAAAAAGTTGATGTTACCTCTTCCTTGCTTTTTCCTTACACTGGAATAGGAAAAAGTAGGATAAGCCTGGAAAGGATTCAACCTCCAAAAAAGGAAGTCAGCAGCTGGAAAGCCATGACAGCTGGTTATTCACTTTATTCTAAAAGTACCAGGCCTGTGGATACAATCACACCCACAGGAAAACTTCACAATATTGGCTAAAAACAATCTGAAAGGACACAGCAATACTTCATCATGTAAAAATCAGCTTTATCTTTGATTTTATCTTGCTAATTTGGTTGAAAGACATGAGACACAGACCACCTTGGTTACGTCCATAGCAGGTGTCCAGGGAAGTGGGGAGACAAGCAGGGTCCTCCGAGGAATGTTGGGATAGGAACTGCGGGACCCGGAACTAAAGGGCTGTCTCATGGCTTCGGCTTCTCTCCTCAATCAGTCCATGCTCTGTGTTTATGAAACAGCTCTCTCTGCTTCGATGAGTTTCTGTGCTTTCATAAGTCTCATTCGCATACGGTTTTGACTTGCCACAGCCCCCTCTCCTCATTCTCTGCACGGGGCGCTTTCAACCTTGACTTTGCATAAGTTACATATGCATATGCCCTTCTTTGCAGGGGACTGTCCATACCTTCATTAGAGTCCTCAAGGGGGTGATGACCCCATAAAGGACTAAGAACTACTATTCTATCTCACGACGCTCCAGTTTTAGTTTCTACTACTGGTAGCTCTCCTACTCATTTGGTTTCCTAATTCCAAATTTCTAATAGAGTAATACTAATGGCTACCATTTATGGAGCTCTGAGTATGAGTCAGACAGTTGTAAGGACATTATGTGGATTAATTATTTTTAATTCATGAGATATTTTATAGAAAGGAAACGGGTACAGTGAACCTCGAGCAACTTGCCTAAGATTATACAACTAGTAACTGGCTGAGCCTGAATTTGAACCTAGACAATATACATCATGCTTAAGACGCCTTGAGTTAAACTTTCTGAGTCAGGGCCCAGGTTGCTGGTAGGACCACAGGCTGGCCATCTTCCGCGGCTGTGGCAGGGGGAAGGGAGACAGCATGGCGAGGGACCAGGTGGTCTGAAACACCGCCACTGCCAGGCAAGGCCTATACCCTCTTTAAGGGGGTGTAGTGGGCAGTCATACTTAATAATCGATATGCTCACCATAACCATTATTTTCATTGTTTGTCTTCTACGAATATTTCAAAATCAACAAACTGATTAACTAAAACTTATCCTTAGGAATTACACAAGCAAGGTAGAAAGAATACTGTGGTAAGAGAAATAAGGGGTGGCCAGGAGCACACGCACACCCCCACATATACATCCACACAAATGAACAAGCCCCTGCCTGACATGGGGCTTCCCTGCGCATCGAGGAAGAGCAAATCCTGACCTGGGACAGAATCCATGAGCAGACCTAAACGCAAACTACCAGCGACCTTGCTTTATTCCCCCAATCCCTGGCCTACACTAACAGCCTGTCGTGGAAAAACCCCTCTTACTTATGAACAAACATAAATTTATTTCTAAAAATTACTACTGAGAGAGAGAAAGAGAGAGAGAGAGACTATAAGCAGGAAATAAAAAAGAATATATTCCAAGATCATTTACATTAATTTTAAAATGATCTCTCTCGTAGGTGGAATTGTGCCCCATTCCTAGTCCCAAACATGTCCACATCCCAAGTCTTGTGAATCTGTCACCTCATATGGCAAAGAGGAAATAAGGCTGCTGAGGGAAATAAGGTTCCTAAACAACTAAGTGAGGGAGAGTAGCCCAGCTTACCCAGGTGGGGAGCCAATCTGCAACCACAAGCATTCTTAAAAATGGAGAGGAGGGCCCCTGGGTGGCTCAGTCAGTTAAGCCTCTGCCTTCAGCTCGGGTCATGATCCCAGGCTCCTGGGATGGAGCCCACACTGGGCTCCCTGATCAGGGGGTAGTCTGCTCCTCCCTCTCCCTCTGAAATCCCCCTGCTTGTGCACTCCCTTGCTCCCTGTCAAATAAATAAGTAAAATCTTTTAAAAAGAGCATAGAGGACACGAGAGAAGGCAGAACTGGAAGGAGATGGAGCTGTGGGAGGTCAGGGCTCTGTGATGTGGGAAGGACTTGATCGACTGCTGCCAGCTTTGAAGGTGGAGGAGAGGGACCCTGAGCCACAGAATGCAGGCAGCCTCTAGAAGCTGGGAAGGGTGATAAAGGGGGATTCTCCCAGAGGTCTTCCAGAAAGGGACCCAGCCATGCTGACAATGTGATTTTAGCCCAGTGAGACCCACATCCGACTCCTGGCCCTCCAGAACTGTGAGATAATGAACGTGTGTTTTTTGAGGCCACTGAGTATGTGGTAATTTGTTACAAGTAATTTTTTTGAGACTTTATAAGACCTGAAAACAAAGATAAAACATCCCCCCCAAAAGAAATGACACAATTTAAAAAAATGAACTAGCAGAGCTCCAAAAGGAAAGGATGAGTAAAATCAAGTCATCATGTTAAAAAAAAAAAAAAAAAAGGGTAACACTGGGGAGCCACAAAAAGGAGCAAAGACCCTGCTGAAAACACGACAGGGCTGTGCAAGATGAACTTGAAAAAGCAGGAAAATAAAATGAAAAAAAAAATATCAGAGAAAATAAAGACAGCGGACAACCAACCTGTCAGGACTAGGATTTCTAAAGAAAAGAACAGAGAGAGATGAAAAGGTATTCCAAGATATCATTCAAGAAATTCAGCAAGTTCCCTTGAGTGGTCATGTGGAAGGGGGGGCCTACATTTGACAGCAAACTAACAGAGATGAATGGACATCAGGACACAGCGAGGTTCCTCTGCCTCTGTATTGTGTCTACAACAACAACAACAACATTAGTTCTACGACCATTAAGAAAAAAAATAAACCAGGCCACAGCTGCTTATAAAGGAAAAAAATCAGGCTGGCTTCCAAGTTTCGGTAATACTGCACTTCAGAAGACAGCAGCACGGCAATGATCATATAAAGGAAGTATGGACGGAGAACTTTCTACCCAAACAGTCGCTTTAGTACCAAGGCATCAGGCAGTGTCTGGAAAACGCACAAGGCTGAAAATGAAATAGTTCACATGGGCCCGTTCTGAAGAGATTTACAGAAGAGTAACACTAATGGCAGGGATGAAGGAAGAAACTGTAGCAAAAGGACCTGAGGCAGATACTGGATACATTACATGAGAGAATAAAAATGTTACAGAAGAACCATATATAGGAGAAATAGCGTAACACAACTCAGAAGACAGAGGAGGAAGGAAAGGTAGATGGCAATTTAAATAGTCTAACTTCCTCACCTTCCACACTGTGGGCCAGGAGATGCTTCTTGTAGCTCATGGTCTCTGCCCTGACAAGTGCATGCTATCACTGAAAAGTGTAAAAGCAGACTTCTGCCCATATAACTAACTACTTCCCTGACTTCCTTTTACCTTTCTTCCATACTAACAGAGGCCCAATTTGATTCAGGGAGGCAATGTGCCCAATTAAAACCATTCACTTTCCCAGCTAGGGATGACAGCCGGGGTGATGATGTGCCACAGCTCTGGCCAGTAAGACCTAAGCGTAGGGTTTCTAGGAAGTTTTGCTCCAACACAGGTACCCTCTTCCTTGCCCTCCTTATTTTCTTCCTGTCCAGACTGCAAATGGTAGACTGACCATCACATAACCTAAAGACAAGCATGAGCACAAAAGTTAGGAGCTGAGGATAGCCAAGTGGCAGAGCACCAAGGGCCAGAATGACTGGGGACATCAGGTGCCATTGAAACAGAAAATCATTTGGGAAAACTAGTAAGAGTAATGTAGCTCATCAAAAACTGGGTGATGAAAGAGACAGGGGATGGTCAAGTCATATATGTAACTACTAGGGGGGAAAAAACCCCTATAACTATAAATGTCCAAATTAATCAGAAGGAAAATATACATAAAGCCACTGAATACAGGATAAAAACCATTTAAGAAAGCAAAAAACACAAATATTCAAAATTAGAACTAAAACCAAACATGTATCCTATCAGGAAACTGCCAGGCGACAGAGCAAAACTCCAAATGATCACAAAGTAAAATCAAACTACATGTCGAACACAGGACATTCATCTGGAACGAAGCCGCTCTGAAAGTGATACCAATTCTCCCAAAACTGACTTCAGAAACTTAAACGCAGTAACAGTCAAAATCTTAGGGAACTTTCATTTTGAAACTTGAAGAGCTGGTTTCAAAGCTCGACTTTAGAAAAGTAAAGAACAATATAGAGAGTTTTGTCCTTTCACACAGCAAAGTGCAGCAGGAAGGGTCAACTAGTGTGGTTCTGGGAGGCCCATTAATACGAGCAGTTTACTCTTCTCCCAGGGCTCAGCGCGTACCAGCTGCTACCCTAAACGCTTTACAGGTATGGTCCCTGAAACCTCACAACCCTGCAAAGTAGCGAGGATACGACCCCAGTTTACAGATGACAAAACTGGGATAGAAGAAGACCACATCACTGTCTGAGGTCACAAAGCCAGTACATGATGGCAAGCCTGACCCGGGGCATCTCCCTCTAGAGCGGGCACTATGGGGTGGGACTCGCTGCTCAGAACTGGCCCCCAGAAGGGCGGGCAGCTCAGTGAAACAGAACCCATTCCCACAGAAGGCATGTGATAAAGGTGGGATTTCTAAATAACGAGGAAAGGATAGATTATTCAATAAACTGCCCTGAGACAGGTAAATCTCTATGCTGAAACAAAGAGATCTCTCCCCTCATATCTTACCCAAAGGTCAGCTGTAAATATGATAAACATAGAAGCAGAGGAATATTTTCATAATCTTGGTTTGGAAGGGTCTTTATAATCACAATACCAAATGCAGATGCTGTAAAAAGTTGATAGATTTGACTATATAAAAATTTAGGCTAGTATCCAAAATCTAAAACGAACTTAACTCAACACCCAAAGAACAAATAATTCAATCAAGAAATGGGCAGAAGATATGAACAGACATTCCTGCAAAGGAGACGTCCAGATGGCCAACAGACACATGAAAAAGTGCTCCACATCACTTGACATCAAGGAAATACAAATCAAAACCACAATGAGATACCACCTCACACCAGTCAGAATGGCTAAAATTAACAAGTCAGGAAACGACAGATGTTGGCAAGGATGCAGAGGAAGAGAACCCTCCTACGCTGTTGGTGGGAATGCAAGCTTGGTGCAGCCACTCTGGAAAACAGCATGGAGGTTCCTCAAAAAGTTGAAAATAGAGCTGCCCTACCACCCAGCAATCACACTACTGGGCATTTACCCTAAAGATACAAATGTAGCGACCCAAAGGGGCATGTGCACCTGAAATGTTCATAGCAGCAGCAATGTCCACAATAGCCAAACCATGGAAAGAGGGAGGTCGTATATATATACAATGGAATACTATGCAGCCATCAAAAGAAGTGAAATCTTGCCATTTGCAATGATGTGGATGGAACTAGAGGAAATTATGTTGAGCATAATAAATCCATCAGAGAAAGACAATTATCATATGATCTCTCTGACATGAGGAATTTGAGAGGCAGGGTGGAGGGTCTGGGGGGTAGGGAGGGAAAAATGAAACAAGATGGGATTGGGAGGGAGACAAAGTATAAGAGACTCTTAATCTCATGAAACAAACTGAGGGTTGCTGGGGGATCGGGGGTTAGGGATAGGGTGGTGGGGTAGGGAGAGGGTGGTTGGGTTATGCACATTGAGGAGGGTATGTGCTATGGTGAGTGCTGTGAAATGTGTAAACCTGATGATTCACAGACCTGTACCCCTGGGGCTAATAATACATTATATGTTAATAATTTAAAAAAATTTAAAAACTTCTTTTTTGGCAAAAATTACTACACACAAAGCTAAAAGAACAAAATGAATATTTCCAACTTATTCAGTACAGAGGAGTCATACATATAAAGTTATTAAAACCAGTAAGATGAGCACTGGGTGTTATACGTAACTAATGAATCACTGAACACTACATCAAAAACTAATGATTTACTATACAGTGGCTAACAAACATAATTTTTTTAAAAAAGGAAAAAAAAGAAAAAAAGACCAATAAAAATACAGTAAGAATATGGGCACTTGGGTGGCTCAGTTGCTTAAGCATCTGTCTTCAGCTCAGGTCATGATCCCAGACCTGATCAGCAAGGAGCCTGCTTCACCCTGTGCTGGCTACTCTCCCTGCTTGTGTGTGCTCACTCTCCCTGACAAATAAATAAAATCTTAAAAAAAAAAAAAAAAACCAACCAATAAGAATATGACACTCTTAAAAAAAAAAAAAAGGCACTCTGGGGCACCTGGGTGGCTCAGTGGGTTAAGGCCTCTGCCTTTGGCTCAGGTCATGATCCCAGGGTCCTGGGATCGAGCCCTGCATCGGGCTCTCTGCTTAGCGGGGAGCCCGCTTCCCTTCCTCTCTCTCTGCCTGCCTCTCTGCCTACCTGTGATCTCTGTCTGTCAAATAAATAAATAAAATCTTTAAAAAAAAAAAGGCACTCTGGAACATATAAGTAGCTAATACATCTAGGAAAAGACATTCAACCTCACTAACAATCCAGGCATATATAATAAAATAATTAACATACCATTTTTCACCCATTGGATCAGCAAAAGCTGTTTACAATCATAAAATCTAGTGTTAAAGGGATAAATTTTTGAGATAGCAATTTGGTGAAATGTACAAAAGGGGCTTAAATTGATGAGTATGTGTTATAGGCAAATGGATCAGCAGTCACATTTGTAGGCACCTATCCTACAGAAATACCCTAGCTCAAGTGTACAAAAATATGTATACAAGAGCTTTCAGTGCAGTGTCCTTGCAATGCCAAAACAACAGTATTATCTGTGAATAGGGGGATGATTATACCCAAGCAGTGACATAGTAGAAGCTTCTGGAAAGAATGAGGGGGGCACCTGGGTGGCACAGTGGGTTGAGCATCCATCTGACTCCTGGTTTCAGCTCAGGCTGTGATCTCAGGGTCCTGAGACGGAAGCCCATGTTGGGCTCCGCGCTCTGCACAGAGTCTGCTGAAGACTCTCTCCCTCTTCCTCCGTCTCTCCCTTCTCCCTCTCTCTAAAAATAAATAAATATTAAAAAAAAAAGAATGAGGCAGAATTCTATATGCTGACAGAGGAAAAGGTGAAGGACGTATTGTATTAAGTGGAAAAGAAACCATACTATAGAACTTTATTATGGCATGGTCCCTTTTACTTTTTACTTTGAAACTACACGTGCGTATACACATGTGTGCACACACACACACATACACACACTCACACATACAC
Source organism: Taxidea taxus jeffersonii (assembly GCA_003697995.1). NCBI lineage: Eukaryota > Metazoa > Chordata > Mammalia > Carnivora > Mustelidae > Taxidea > Taxidea taxus. The sequence continues at coordinate 7,482 of RCUC01042531.1, forward strand.
ACACTCACATGCTCTCTTACCCTTTCCGTCTCTCTCTTTCTCCTCCCTTCCTCTCTCCCTCCTCATATATGTAACTAGTTGCTGTCCAAACGCTTGTGTGCTCTGGGAAGCGATACACCTAACTTTCAGTGCTTACTTTTGGGGAGTAGAACTGGTGGAAAAAAGGGGAGAGAGGAAACTTCACATTTCACTTCATTCAGACTGAATGTCACTATGTTTTCCATAGTAATTTTTTAAAAAAGGATAAAAAAGTAAATGAAACTAACACTAAGATGTGAAAAATTAATTAAGAGATGTTTTATCCAGAGAATAGTGTATCTCTGTTATCTCTGCAGTGGCTTACCTGAAAATCGTGGTATTAGAAATACTTGTTGAGCTTATTCAGCTTTGTGTAGGACATCTCCACATGCAAATTAAGTCCTATGAAAACAAAAATGTCCACCCTACACTATTTTATAACACAAGTTGTTTCTTATTTCAGGATGAATTTTAAGTAAGATAACGTGCTCATATTCACAGAGTTTTGAAATGCTCTTGCTGTTTTTAATTGCCTGAGCATGATAAAGCGGTGTTTCCTTAACAGAATATTACTAAATTATAAAGTTATAGAAATCAAAACAGTATGCTACTGGCATAAAAATAGCTAAGTGGAACAGAATACAGAGACCAGAAATAAACCCATGTGTGTATGGTCAATTAATTTAAAACAAAGGAGCCAAGAACATACAATGGGGAGAGGACAGTCTCTTCAATCAATGGTACTGGGAAAATGACATGCAAAAGGATGAAACCAGACTCCTATCTTGTACCTTACACAAAAATCAACTCAAAACGGATTGAAGACTTAATTGTAAAATGGGAAACCATAAAACTTCTAGAAGAAAACACAGGTGAGTAAGCTCCTTAATGTCAATCTCACAATAATGTTTTGGATTTAACACCAGAAGCAAAGAAAATGAAAATAAACAAGTGGGACTACATCAGAGGAAATTATCGACAAAATGAAAAGGCATGGTAGAAAATATGTGCAAATCATATATCTCATAAAGGGCTAATATCCAAAATATATTTAAAAACTCTTACAAGTCAGGGATGCCTGGGTGGCTCAGTGGGTTAAGCGTCTGCCTTCCACTCAGGTCATGATCTCAGGGTCCTGGGATGGAGCCCTGCATGGGGCTCTCTGCTCAGCATGGAGCCTGCTTCCCCCTCTCTCTGGGCCTGCCTCTCTGCCTACTTGTGATCTCTGACTGTCAAATACATAAATAAAATCTTTAAAAAAAAAACTCTTACAACAGCAAAAAACCCCCAATTAATCCGATTTTAAAGTGGGAAGAGGAAGTGAACAGAGAACCAACACAAATGTCCATCAGTGGCTGACTGGACGGAGAAACCAAATGGGGTATATACAGCTGACCACTGGGCAATGCAGGGGTACTGGGTGCCAACTCCTGTCCCACACTCATGGTTGAAAATTGATGCATGATTTTTGACTCCCCCAAAACGTAACTACTAATAGCCTACTGTCAACAGGAAGCCATACCAATAACGGTAACAGTCAACGGACACTTATTTTGTGTGTTATATGTATTATATATGGTACTCTTCCAGTAAAGCAAGCTAGAGAGAAGCAGATGTTGTTAAGAAAATCATATGGGACAGAAAATACTTTTACAGTGCCGTAAGGTTATTTACCCCCCCCCCCCCAAAAATCACATAAGTGGATTCATGCATTTCAAACTTTGTTATTCAAGGGTGAGCTGTACATACGATGGAATATTATCCAGCTTTAAAACAGAAGGAAATTCTGGTGAGTGAACTAAGCCAGTCACAAAAGGACAGAGATTGTACGACTCTACTCACACGGGGTCCCTAGAGTAGTGTGATTCATAGAGATGGACAGTAAAGCAGTGGATGCCAGGGCTGGGAGTGGAGCGTGGGGGGGAGGGCAGGGGTGGAGGTGGGGGGTGCTCAGGTGGGGAGTTCATGTTTAACAGGTGTGGAGTTTCAGTCTGGGATGGTAAAAAGCTTCCACAGATGGACAGTGGTGATGGCTTCACTTAATATGCTACTGAAATGTACACTCAGAGTTAAATCGGTAAATTTTATATTATGTTTATTTTACCACAATAAAAATATAGTAGGAAGCCTTACAATATTTTTAAAAAGAAAGCACAAGTTTTTACTTATCTCCCTGTACAACCTTCAGTCTGTTTCAACTAATATGTACCCAAAAAGGGTACAAAAAAAGGCATCAGTAAGTTTAAAGACAAACTCTCTAGAACCTATGGTCCACAAAACAGATGCTCAGTGACTACGTACACAAGGAATTACCTTTTATGCCAAAGCAATGAGGAGAACCCAAGTTTAAAAAAACAGGAAAAAAAAAAAACCACCTTTTCATTTAAGCAGACAAACATTTTCAGAAATCTGACTTACAGGTATAATGTGGTGCCTAGCCTCATTTATTAACTGCATTTTCACTAAAGAAAACCGACAGCACCGGAAAGCACCAAAAACCAGCCAGTGCGATCTACACCGCTGGCGAAAGCACACGATCACTAACCACTAAATACCGGGCAAAGAACAAAAACACTAAGCACGCTGAAAAACACTTCAAGTGAAGGCCTCAGTGGCTGAGCTGACGTGGAAGCCAGGGGTGGGATACAAATGGCAGGAATTATTTTCCAGAAAGGCTCCGGGTAAGAGGTAATTGTTTCGTGTAAGCAGATCAGACTCTGTTTTTATTCTTCTGTGTTATTAGAAGGAGAAGACAGGAAACAGGTGTGCATGTGGACGCATGAACCAGAGGATAGGAGGGCTCTTGGCAGAGGCGTGGCCTGTTTCAATATTCTCCTTAGTTCTCTGTTCAAGTGGGGGGGGGGGATGGGGATGAGGGTGTGGAACAGGGGGAGGGAGCAGGGGAGGGATGATACACTGTAGCGGCGGAGGGATGATACACTGAAAGCCACTGAGTGAAATCAATTCATATTACTTAAAGGGGGGAAATAAAAAAAAAATAAAACCTAGTTTAATAAGACATTCTATTCAAAATTGCAATAGAATGTATTTCAGTGTTTCAGTGAAATAAACATAAAAAATAAATGTGAAATAAACATAAACAATATATGTGAAAAAATTGTATGTCAATTTTAAAAATAAAAAATATAAGAAAAAAAGGTAAGTTTTGCCACTTCCTATGCATAAGGCCTCTGGGAGCTATATTCTGTATTACTGGTCCCCTTGATTCTGCCTTTTACTGCTGTGGAAACCGAGGCACACACAAGTCAAGCTCCTGTGCCTGAAGTCAGGCTCTCAGTAAATGACGGAGTCAGGATGCCAACCCCAGGTCTGACACCAAGGCTGGGACCCCCTGGGCCACACCGCCATGGTTCCCCCCTGGCAGGAGAAAACAAGTTAGGGACAAAAATGGAAGCGATAGAAAGAAAATATGCTAGGGTGGAAGCCAAAATAAACTACAAACCATTTACCTCAAAGATGAAATCTTGAAATAGCAGCAAAAAAGAGTCGGCAAGCAGGGTGGAGCGGGCCAGGCACTGGAACAGGAAACTAGATATATGGAGGGCATTTATGAGAAATGGCTTCCTTCTCAGGGCACTTTTATCCCCCACTCCTTCTTTCTTTTTCTTTCTTTCTTTCTTTTTTTGGCAGATATTTATTGGAACATCACACATACCCATTTTCAAACACACGGATAAAGTCACACGCCCAAATTGAAAGTTCTTTTTTCCACTTTGACGAGTGCCTGCACGTCTGCACGAATCCCAGAAACGAGGGCTTCTGGTCATTCCTGAGGCAGGAGCTCCGTTGTATGGCTTGCCTCAGCAGGAGCTTGAGTTTCCTGTTGTTTCTTCAGCACGTGAGGAAATGCACAGAGAAACAGATACACTGAAGCCACACAAGACCCCCCTGGTGGGTTTTTGGCGAAGTGGGAACAAAAAGTGTCTAGCACACGATCGATTATAAAAGGTCTCTCTCCAGCCCCCTTACTGTTCATCAAATAAACATGTCTTCTAAGAATAAGAGTTGACCTAAGAGGTTTAGTCATTTTAATAGAGATATCATCAATTTTTTTTCCAGGTAACTGAAGCTTAGCCCTAGAGCCCTAATTAAAGTTAGAGGGGAAGAGAGTCCCAGGTAAAGCCCTGAGAATGTCTCCTAAAAATAAGGCGAACTGATGATACTTTATCTATTTCAGCTCTCGTGAAATTAAGTTTTATCTATTTTAGCTCTCGTGAAATTAAGTTTACGTTTTCCGCCTCAACTGTGTGTTGAATAACAGTGATATTAGATAGGGTGAATACAGAGTCATAACATTTAAGTCAAGATATTCATCGTTTATGCAAGCTCCTCCATCCAGTGAAAATGTCATTTATCACAACCTAATTATCACTGAATATAATACAAAAAAGTGTAAAACAGTATAGCACCCCTGCTCACATTGGATAACAGAATTGTGACTCTGAAATACAGGAGAGCATGAAGCTGGTAAAAATGGTGCTGGGGAGCGGAACATGGGTGGCTCAGTCTTTTGAGTGTCTGATTCTTGATCTCAGCTCAGGTCTCGATCTCAGAGTCATGAGATCAAGCTTTGGGTTGGGCTCCACTCTGGACATGGAGCCTACTTAAAAAAAAAATGCTGCAGGGGAACCTGGGTGGCTCAGTGGGTTAAGCCTCTGCCTTCAGCTCAGGTCATGATCTCAGGGTCCTGGGATCGAGCCTCGAATCGGGCTCTCTGCTCAGCAGGGAGCCTGCTTCCTCACCTCTCTCTCTACCTGCCTCTCTGCCTACTTGTAATCTCTGTCTGTCAAATAAATAAATAAAAATCTAAAAAAAAATTATAAAAAAAATGCTGCAGATACATTATCTATTTGACATAAAAAGGTTTTTAAATGGGACACCTGGGTGGCTCAGCTGGTTAAGTATCTGCCTTCAGCTCAGATCATGATCCCACGATCCTGGGATCGAGTCCCACATTGGGCTCCTTGCTTGGCAGGGAGCCTCCTTCTCCCTCTGCCTGTTGCTCCCCCTCCTTGTGCGCGCGCTCTCTCTCTCTCTGACAAATAAGCAAAATCTTTAAAAAAATGTTTTTAAACAATACATGAAAGATATACTTTTGTACCTATTTAAATATGGCATGAATCTGTTTTTAATTTTTAAAATCATGTAGGCATTCCTTTTACCTATAGTTATATAGATAGGGGGGAAAGTCTCGGCAAATAAATGCAAAATATTAAGAATTGTCATCACTAAATAGAAGAATTATGGTTTTTCTTCTTTTTCCTAAAAATCATTTTCTAAATTTTCTACAACAAAAGAAAAAGATTTTAAAAGATACTGACATGAGTGCAAAAGACAGGGAAGGATGAACTTTTTTTTTCTTTTATCACGGACCTGTGATTAATAGATAGGTATAAGAAACAGTGCCATGAATTTTTCTTAATGGAATGCAGCAGTTTTGAGAAGCAATTCTGATACAGTGCTAATATAATCAGAAAATGCTTTCAAAATTCTGTTGAGAAAGAGAATAGCATTTTTTTTTCAAAGCACATCGTATTCACTTAGAGGAAGAAAAAAATTGTCTTTGATATTTTTGCTGTGTTAGCTCATGCTGAGTTTTAGTGCAGAAAACCTATGAAAAGTACCCTCCAATAATGGCAGCCAGATAAATCTTCACAGATAGAATTTATTTCATTTCTGTTCTCACTAATTTTGTGAACATTGCTTAGGAGAGCCCATGCTGATAGAGCATTAAGTGCTTTCAGATAATGAAATACTTAGTAATCCCATTAAAATATCTGTTAAAGAGGAATGTGATCATCAGGCTTCCACTAATTTGTTTTTAATATGAAGGTTTAGGATCAATTACAAAGTAACATATGCTCAAAGCTAAATAAACACAGTAAAAAAAAACAACGTAATCATTGGTATAATGCAAATAACTGGAATTGTGCATACCATATTGCAATTATTAACTCATTTTGTGCCCCAGAGGATTATTTTTTAGGCTTAATATAACATGTTGGGAACGTTATATTTACATATTACTCTTTTTTGTTTTTTTTTAATTGGGGGGGGCAAAGGAGGGAGAAAAATAATCTTAAGCAGGCTCCATGCTGGGCATTGAGCTCGATATGGGACTTGATCTCATGACCCTGAGATCATCATCTGAGCTGAAATCAAGAGTCAGACCCTTAACTGACTGAGCCATTCAGTGCCCCCACATATTATTATTAAGCAAATATTTAGGTAAGTTCATGTTGACCTGCTGCTATTCCTGGAATGTGAATTACCTGATCACATGACCAGGCATGCCTTACTCATTACACGTAAGCGCAAGGTGTCTGTCACCATCTCCTGACTTTCCTAAGTGAAGCAATGCAGTGGCACAGACTCTGAGTCCTACTTGAGCCCGTGTCTTGGCTGGGCCACTTACTAACAGTGTGATTTCAGATAACTGCCTTTCTAAGCTTCTGTGGCCTCAGGTATAAAATGGGGGCTTACAATATTCCACCTGCGGTAAAAGGATTCATCAGATGAATGTACACAAGACGTTGAGCACAGTGCCTGGCAGGAAGTAATCAAGAAAGTAAGAGATACCTAGCTAGGTCAAATCCTGGCTCTACCACTTAGCTGTGTGAACTTGAGCAAGTCATACCTCTTTGTCTGGTTCCCCAAGTGCAAAATGGAAGTGCTACCCCTGTCCTTGACACACAGTGTTCCTCGCGTGTCCGCTCCTGTCGGTACATCCGTGATGGGGGGCTGAGCAGAACATGTGGGGATTCCCTTCCAATGCGTCTTGATTCCATTGTCCCCTCCCAGAGTACTTACACGACTGTGCTCTACCACATTCCATGCTATTTTCTATTTCTCTACATCTAACACCTATTAGATCAAAGGAAATGCCTGGAACAGAGCAGCCTCTCCATAAATGGTTCTCAGAAAACAAGAATGAATAGTTCTACCTTTTCACCAACTCAGGCTCTTTTTCAGGTGGTACATGAGGCAACCTGCCCAACCCCACACACGGTCAAATGCTTTCCACAACACATACATGTACAAATACTACTTCACCGTGTGCGTAAGGCTAAAGATTTCATAAACCAATAATTAAACCCCATTTCATACCACTGGTATCAATCAAGATGGCTATTTTCCATAATTTCTTACTAAAGTAAATACTATTCAGGATCGTCTAGGTAATGATAAATAGAATATTAGTGATGACATATTATGAAGTGTTTAGCTATAAAAATGCTTAAATATGTCTTATAGCTCCCAATCTTTTGACAGCTATTATTCTTAAGCTAGGGAGTAAGTCCTGAAGACCCTGAACTGTTTCCTAGTTATACTGTACAATTGTTAAACTTGAAATGTGTGAACAAACACCAACGAGAAGGGCAAAACAGCTAAGAAAGGAAGTGTGGAGACAAGGCAGCATTTAAAATGTCAGTTTCACTACTTGTATTGACTTAAGGGGCATGTTTTATTTTCAAAGTAAAACTAGAAAGCAAAGATAAATAACAGGGGTTATACATGACCGAAGAATGCACCGTCCTTTCAAATGCACACAACTTTTAACTTGGGTACAAGTCACCTGACCTACAGAACGTCTCTGTCCCTACAAAACACGATCTGCAACCTTCCCAGGGTTGATCTGCAACCCTTCCCAATGATCTGCAACCTTCCCAGGGCATTTGATTCTAAAGCACAGCTGTGTATGGCACATTGTGTATGTGCCATACACAGTTGTGTATGTGTAGGGACTTCCCCCCGAACCTCGGAATAGGAGACCCAGCTGCCTCCTCAGCATTTCCATGTGCATGTCTGTTGGGTCTTTCAAACGTCATGTGCTCACACTGAGCCCCTGATGTTGTCCCCAGGCCTGCTCTCCCCATCCGGCAGCTGATCTGTCGGTGAGACCTGCCTTCAGATGTTATCCAGAGCCTGCCTGTGCATAGTCTCCATGGAGGCCATGGTCATCCGGGCCCCCATCATCTCTCACCTGGATTCTTCCACAGCCTCCTGCCAGGTTTCCCTGCCTCTGTTCCTGCTTCCTCTTCAGTCTGTTCTCGAAGTGGTTCTGGGACCACCTAAGTCCGAGCATGTCATTCTGCTCAAACCCTCCAAGGCTTCGCAGTTCAGAAACATGCAACATCTTCCTGTCCTCATTCCTGGGTTCCTGAGCTCTGACTCACCTCCTTCCTCCCTCCCTTCACTCACTCTGCTCCAGCCTCCCTGGGCTCTTCACTGGGGCTCTGAACACACCAAGTTCCCACCCCACTGGTCTTTGCGTCTGCTTTTCCTTCTGCCTGGGATTCTCTCCTCACTGTCTGCGCGGCTCATGTCCCCACCTCCTTCAAATGTCGCCAGCTCGGTGAAGCTTTCCCTGACCACTTTGTAGAAAGTCGCACACCACACACCCCAACCCTCCCCCACCCCACTCTGTGCTTTTCCTCCACAGCACCTGCCACCATCTTTCCTTCCTCATAATTATTTTCATTGTCTCTCTCCCCTCGCTAGAATAAAAACTCCATGAGGGTGTAGAATTTTGTCTTTCTTGTTTCCTCCAGAGTCAAGAATGGTGCCTGGCATATAGTGTTTGTTCAGTGATCAAACGAGTCCACTTCTCCAAAATTTAATATTCAATATCATTTTTAACCTGATCAATATTAAGTAGAAAAGACAGAAGTCCAAGAATTGCCACCAAATTAGTAGGCCACTTTGGGAGAGATGGCAAATCATTTGTTCATGTGTTCCTTGTCCGCCACTGGGAAAACAGAAGTGAGCAAACAGATATGGTACCTGCTCTAAGGGAGCTGACAGGTGAAAGCATCCATTCCCCTGTCCCCCACAACCATGATCAAAAGGTGTCTGGGGGGAAAGTCAGGATTAGTAGGTTCCCAGTTTCACAAGCCAGCAACCTGTGAATCACCCTCCGTTCCTTCTTCTCCTTGACCTCCTGAACCAATGAAACAATCTGTCATCAAGACCTCTTAGGTCTCCCTCAGGAATGCATGCTATGCCATCAAACCCTCCCTCCACTAACACTCAACTCCTTGGCCGACAACATCTGCCCCCCGAGACTAGAACGCTCCCCTATCTACCATTTTGCACCAGTCTCCCCCACGAATTTGGTTGGACTCACATTCCATGAATGGAGTTACCGCCTTCCCAACATACACTATTCCCTTTCCTAAATGTCTTTAAGAGCTTCCTGTTGCCTATAAAACAAGGTCCTAAACAATCTGGTCCCAAACATATCTTGACATATCTCTGGGTTTCTGCCCCAGATACCATTCCCTGCATGGCTGCTGGGCAAACACTGATCCATCCACTGCTTAATGCTGGACTGAAATGTTACCTCCTCCAACTCCCTACAGAAGAGAATGCTGCCTCCTCTTTGCTCTCACAACATTCTCTTCATACTTCTACTGTTGCACTGAAAACATGAGGTTACTGTTTGCACAGGTTCCTTTGTCACCACACAGGCTCACTGAAGGGACTGTGTCTTACTCTTCTAACTCTACCCTTCGTGGAACACCCACAACGAAAAGCTCTCCATCAATGTCTCGAATACATGAACTGATAGCATTTGCCACAAAGGGTTTTCTTACACAGCACAGAAATTGGTTCCCTGGAATGGCTTCTACCTGATACCGGTTCTGCTTAGACCACAGAGAACACAACAAACTCTTTGTCACATGAATGCCTCTCTAACTTGATAACAGCCATCAGATTCTTCTCAGTATTTCTTCTCCGAGAGAACCGTGGCCAGTTCTTTCTGTCTTCTTTCATAGACCATCCTTGCTGTGTTTCTTCTGAATACCTAGGTTATTTCATAAAACCAGAATCACTCCTTTTCAATTAATCTAACCTAAAAAAATGGATATAGAAGATTCACACTAATTGTTGATTCATAATGATCTTACTACTGACTGTAATTTTGTTTATTCTACCCCCAGCGTGGGGCTCAAACTCATGACCCTGAGATCAAGAGTCACAAACTCTACGGACTGGACAAGCCAGGTGCCCCTTGACTGAAAATTTTTTAATGTTTAAAAATTAATAGGTTTCATTCTAAAAGCAGTGCTCATTAAAACTTTCTATAAACTAAAAATAGGAAGGAAAAACAAATCCCACCAACTGAAGACATCTGATCCACTGAATGTATTTTGTGAATTAATTTTTTTGTGTGAATTATTTTTTTATGCATAAGAGAGTTTGGTTTTATATTTCTTCAACCATATTATTCAACTGATACATTTTTCACATGTTGCAAGCATCTAAAAATATTTTTAGCTGAAAATAATCTGCCATTTACTACACATTCACCATGTGCTACTCTAATAAACCTGCAAGGTAGGTATTATCATAATTTACAGATATGAGTATTGAAGCTTAGGAAAATGAAGTGACTTGTCCAAGGCCATATGTCATTTTCCCCCATTTTTTTTTATTAATGAGAAATGGAAAGGGGTAATTCATATGAACTGTAAAGTTTGTTGAATTTGGACATATGTATAGATCTCTGTAACCCCATACAGATTAACAAATAGGAAATTTGTCACACCAGAGAGCCCCCTCGTGCCCGTTCACGGTCAGTTCTCCCACCCAGGGGTAACCACTATTCTGAATCATTTCCTACGTACTCCTTTGGTCTCTCTTCTTTTATTCACCATGATGTCAGTGAGATTTGTTCATGTTGTTGCATGGGTCACTCGTTTGTTCTTTTGTTATTGCTACACGACACTCCGTACAGGAATATACCACAATGTATTAATGCATTTTCCTTTATTTATTTTTTTTAAGATTTTATTTGAGAGAGAGAGAGAGAGAGAGCACGCAAAAGTATAAGCAGGGGGAGCAGCAGAGGGAGGAGGAAGCAGGCTCCCCGCTGAGCAGAGAGCCCAATGTGGGGCTCAGTCCCAGGACCCCGGGATCATGACCTGAGCCAAAGGTAGACACTTAGTTGACCAAGCCACCCAAGTTCCCACTGCAGTCCCCTGTTTGTGAACATGTGGGTTATCTCCAGTTTGGGATTACTTTGGTTAAAGCTGAATGGACCAACCTTGTTTAAGTTTTCTCAGGTACACGTGAACTCATCTCCCCTCAGTGTATACATTGGGGTACAAGGGCTAAGTCACTGGACAGGTGTGTACTCAGCCTGGAAGATACTGAGAGAGTGTCCCAAAGTGAAAGAATTAATGTAGACTCTCCCTAGCAATAGGTAATGGTTTCACCTGCTTCATCTCCTTACCAACATTTGGTTTTTTAATTTTTGCTACTCTGGGGAATGCATAATGCTATCTTATGGTGTTTAGCTTGCCACATCCCTAATGTGCAATGATTATGTGGACTTTCTAAGCATTTATTCATCATCTTCTTATCTTTTTAAAGTGCTTTTAAAAAAAATTACGCTTTTTTTTGGTAGGAATTCTTTGTGTGTTCTGGCTAGAAGTCTTTCATCAGATATAATACTGTGAGCATCTTTTTTTCCCAGCTGTGGCTCATACTCATTTTTAATAGCTATGTATTAGTCTATCAGTCAGATAAGTCACCATTTAGTTATTCTTCTGCTGGAAGTTTAGACTACTTCTAATTCTTGCTATAATTAAACACTTTGAAGACCAACTTTTAAAGTTCTATCTGGGGGAGCCTGGGTGGCTAAGTCAGTTGGGCGTCCGACTCTTGATTTCAGCTCAGGTCATGGTGTCAGGATCGTGGGATCAAGCCCCAAATTGGGCTCTGCATGGAGCATGGAATCTGCTAAAGATTCTTTCTTTCTCTCTCCCTCTGCACCTCCCCCAACTCTCGTACACACACATACTCTCAAGAAAGAGAAAGAAAGAAAGAAAGAAAACCTTTAAAGTTCTATCTGTATCTAAAATTTTTCCTTACCTTAGCTAGACTCACAGAAGTAGAATTACTTCTATATTAATGTATATGACCATTTGGTACTGATAACAGAGCCAAAAACCTTCAAAAGAACTCTATCAATTGGTATCAGTACTCAACAAGGTGTGAGAATACTCATTCACCATGCCCTGACTCCAACTTAAAAAAAAAAATTCTTGGTCAACTGGACAGGGAAAAAAAAAAAATCAGTATTTTATTGTTCTAATACTTAGTTTTATGACTACTGGTAAAATCAAAAAATTCTGATTTAGCTATTTATAATTCACTTCTGCAAATGGTCTGTTCATTTTCATTTTCAGCACGTGCATTTACCTCCTGAGGTCTTCAGAATTGTTCTTATTCATTCAAGATATTTAGCTTTTCTTTTCCTTTCATATATATTTAATAGGTAATATGTATGCTATATGTAATATATTTTTATTTATTTTGTTATATTTGCTAGAATCATTTCCCAGGATGTAATGCACTTTGTGCTTTTAGAACTTCTTTGTGGTCAAATACGTGACCATGCCCTACCTTAGAAATATCTTTCCTCTACAATATTCTCTCTTAAGTATTCCCTATAAACATGAGTATTTCTCTGTAAATATTCACATCCATTTTCTTCCAGATTTCAAAAGTATTTAACTCTTTAATTCCTTATCAATTTTGGGGGGGTTATTGTCCTGGACTCATCTCTAAATCTTACCTTTTTCTAAATAACCAGCTGTGGTAGTACTACTTATCAAACAGTCATGATGTATGATGTACACTTTATCACTTACTAAATTTTTACACATGTAAGTCTCCTGAGCTGTCTTTTTAGTTCCATCAATTTGTCTGGTTACTCTTTTTTTTTTTTTTT
>RCUC01042540.1:0-25006 GCA_003697995.1 Taxidea taxus jeffersonii
GGGGGGGGGGGGGGGAGTTGGGGGCATGGATCTCCCAGAGTGGTTCCTGTCTAGCCCCCAGCCCCTAGCTACTACCGCCCAGAGATCCTTACAACTTCCCCACCTGGGGGTCTACTCTTACTTCTCTGGCTTCCTTCCTTCTCACTTCCTCTGCCCACAGCTCTTGTTGGAGCTTAATTTAGAGCCAAGAACCTTGTGATTCCTTGAGCACCTACCGCTAGGGAGGGAGTCTAACAGTGGGGGAGGGAAGAGGAAGTCAATCCGAGTGTGTGAGAGTGTGTTTGTGGAGAGAGAAAGAGAGAGAGAATGTGTGGCGAGCACACAAGGGGAGCACTCCAGCCTGCCTAGCCTGCTTGGAGTCCCAAGTGTTTCTCTTCCGATGGGCCCCTGGGGAATCTACATCTTCAGGAGAAGGGAAATACCTGATGGAAGGATGGAAAGAAAGAAGCAGAGAAAGACAGAGGTAGGTGGGAGAGAAACTACAGAGTATAATTTTTGCTCAGTGTTAAATCACCCAAATCCATAGGTGATCTCTGAAGGGAGATGGAGCTGGGGAGAGGCCACCCCCTCAAATGTAGCTCTCCTGGGTAGAGTCCTGGGAGAAGCTGGATAGTTGGGTTTTGAAAGAGGAAAGACATGTTCTCAGAGCTGGGGGGGCAGGGGGGGCTCCAAGGGGGCCAGGTTCCCCAGAGTGAATGAGGATATAACACCTGGGTCCTCTGGATTCTGGGTCTAAATCTGCACACTAAGTGCTCTCCGAGAATAACAGGAGAATATGATGGGAAAGTCTGGGGAAGGGCAAGCGGAAGTGGGCAGTGGGGAGAAGGGTGAAGGGTAAGAGGCTGAGAGAGGGAGGGTTAGTTAGGAGTGAGAAGAGGAGGAAGGTGAAGTAGCGGGCCCAGAGCCTGGGAGGAGGGAGAGAGGTCGGTTGGCCTGCAAGGATGGACTGGGAAGGACTGGGAAGGGTGTGGGTAAGAAGATTGGAAGCTTTGAAGGTGCTGAAGGGAGAATAAGCTAAGAGTACAAGTGAGAGAGGGAAACGGAGGGTGAAGGGTTCGCAGGATCAAGGGAAGAAGGAGAAAGGGCAGGAGGACAGGACGGAAAGGTCTGGGCAGGACGGGAAGTGGAGAGAGTGGAAGGGGAAGAGAGAAAGGGGATGGAAAAGACCAGGGACGCAGAGAAAGGAAATGGAAAAGGAAAGAACATCACACTAAGGACAGAATGAGAAGAGGAAGAGACGAGGGACTAAAAACGGAGCAGGAAAAATGGAGGAGTTGCTAAGTGTTTCTTCAAATGTAAAGGGATATGGAGCTCTGGAAAGATACAGGGATGGGAGCCTGGTGGGCTGAAGGGAGTGAGGGACGCCAAGAGAAGGAAGCTGGAGGGAGGGAGCGAGGGAGGGAGGAAGGAGGTTAGAGCGAACCAGTGAAGCGGAGAAGGGCTCACGGGGACATCTGTGGCCAGCTGACTCCAGGACTCACTTGCCTCCCCGCCTTGTGCATCCCCCTCCGCCCCAAAACCAACGTCAACTCCAGTCCCCGAGCCCCGCATCCCCTTTAGCCACCCCCTCCAGGAAGCCCGCAGTCCCCAGCCTGGCGCGCCACCCCCACCCGCTCCTCGCTTCTCACCGACCTGTTGTGCGCAGGAGACGAGCTGGGGGTGGGGTGGGAGCTTTAGGGTGGGGGAACTGGGTCCCATCCCCAGCGCTGCCCCGGACCCACCCCTCCCACGGGCCCGCGCTCCCCGGACCGGCTGGAAAGCGGCGGGAGTGGGGGGAAAGCGAGGACCAGGAGGGCAGCGAAGGACTGCGAGGGAGGCAGCGCCGAGAGCAGAAAGGGAACCCGAGGCAGGAGGATGCACGGAGCCGAGGGCTGAAGCGAAGGCGGGATGGAGGGAGCCGCGAGGACAGTGACCGCTGCGCCAGGAGGGCAGGATGGAGTCGGGACCCGCGGAGGGATGGAGAGCATCGCGGGCAAGGCGCGCCTAGGGGCGGGCGGCTCGAACCCGGGCGAGGGACCGCGCCGGGAGGGGCGGGGGGCCGAGAGCGCGGAGTCGGGAAGGGCAGGGCCGGGCTCCGGCGGGCGGGGGCGTGGGGGTCCCTCTCGCTCACCTGCATGCCTGGCGCGGCGGCGCGACAGCTGCGGGCGCTCGGGGCTGCGCGGGGCTGGGGGGTCGCGGGGGCTTGTGGGGCATGGGGCATGGTCGGGGGGGTTTGGCCGGCAGCCGGGGCGCTGGAGAGGGTGGGGGGTGGGCGCCCGGGGCGCGGGGCGGCGGCGGCGGCGGGAGATGCTCGGCTCGGCTCGGCTCGGCTCGGGAGGCGCTCGGCTCGGCTGGGCTCGGCGCGGCAGCTCCCAGCGCAAGGTCTCCGCCTCTCCCCCTCCCGCGGTGGGCCGTGCACGGTTTAACCCTCCTGCTGCCGCGCCACAGGAGTTGCGCCCAGCTGGGTGGCAGGTGGAGGGTTAGAGAGGGCAGCGGAGGGTCACCGACGGTCTGATTCCCGGGGTTCTGGGAGCGGGCTTCTCCACCCCTTTCACCCAACTCCATGGATACCCGTGGTCATGTCAAACAGTTTCTGAGATTCTGAGTCACCTAAGGCTCCGCATCCCCAACTCCATTTCACCGGTGGTGGACGATGCAGTGCGCAGGGGATCTAGGTGGGCCTGGGGGTGGGGGTAAAGATCTCTAACCGTCCTTGGGTTGTCCCAAAGGCTTGATCCCCCATGGCATTCTGGCCCAGCTACAGTGCATTCTCCTACTCAAATGATCTTTAAAATAAGTAGATCAAGTCGCATTACTCAGCTTTTCTAGCACTCAGAATATCCAAACTCCTCATTGTGACTTACAAGGCTCTATATGACCTGTCCACTAGGTTGATTTCTGATTTCGTCTCCTCACATTCTATGGCCCAGTCACACTGGACATGATCCATGTTCTTAGAACTAGAGGATCTTAACCTGCCACTGGGCCTTGGCACTTACTGTTCTGTCTGGAACGTTTTCCCCTGGCTTTTCACAATGACTCACTTTTTTTGTTGTTGTTGTTAAAATTTCACTGAGATCCAATGTCACCTCCTCTGAAAGGCCTTCCCTAACCTCTCTATCAAAAGTAGCTTCCCCTATCCCCACTCTCACTCCGTCCTACTCCATCCTTCTCAATCATGTTTTATTTTATTTGTATTTTTTAAATATTTTGTTTATTTGTCAGAGAGAGAGGGAGAGAGCACAATCAAGGGGAGCGGCTGGCAGAGGGAGAAGCAGGCTCCTTGGAGTCTGATGCAGGACTCGATCCCAAGACCCTGGGATCATGACCTCAGCTGAAGGCAGACACTTAACCCGCTGAGCCACCCAGGTGTCCCAATCACATTTTATTCTGATTGCACTTCTAGAACACCACCCTCTCTTAGTTTCCCTTCAGCCTCACTGGCTTTCCCTTCTCAGTCTTCTGCTCGACCTCTAAATGTTAGCACTCGCTAGGGCTCAGTCCTTGGCTCTCTTCTCTTTCCACATTCTCTGTCCAGTGATGTCATCCAGTCCCAGGGCTTAAATTCTATGTAAATGTCAGTGAGTCCTAAATTTATATCCAAAGCTCTAGACTCATTTATCCAACAGGCTGCTTGACATCTCCACTTGGATGTCTAATGGCCATGTGAAGCTGATGTGGCTAAAATAAATGGCTTGATTTCTTCCCCCACCAATCCATTTCTCTCCTTGTGTCCCATCCTGGGACATGACAACTACTTGTTCGGGCTGAAAACCTAGGGAACATCTTTTTCCTTCTTTCCATTTTCTCACTGATTCTTGCCCTGAATCTAATTCACCAGCAAGTTCTGTGAGCTGTGCATGCAAAATACATCCTGAATCTACCCACCTTTCTCCACCTTTGTTACTTCCATCCTGGTTCAAGCCATCATCTCTCACCTGGAAATAGCACAATAGATTCTTAGCCGGTTGTTTGTTTCTGCCCTTGCCCTATACAAACTAGTCTTCACAATATCCAGTAATATTTTTTTCCAGTAATATGTTTATAATCACATCATATCATGCTCTTCCCTGCTTAAAATATTTGAGTGGCTTTTCATTGTACTTGGAATAAATATGAGCTCATTGTTAGGTGAGGCCCTCCAACTTGTACTCTTCCTCGATGTTCCAACAATGCTCCTGCCAGATCAGATCTCTTGATGTTCTAGAACATCTGAAATGATTACCTTAGCACCCCGGCACTTTTGACTGTCTCTTCCTGAAATCCTTTGCGGTGCCACCCTTTGCCCGTTTCTTCACCTGGTTGGTTCCCTTCTGTCATTCACTCACCCACCCTGTTTCTTCAATATGTTTCATTGTTTTTCCAGCTCATCACTCTCTGAAATGATCTTGTATTTGTTTACTGTTTATTGCCTCTTCCTGCCCTTGTCCCACCCCCAGTCCCCAGCTGCTATATACTAGAGAACAAGGATCTCATTTGTCTTATTACCTTGTATCCTCAGAGCCTGGCACATAGTAGATGCTCGTTATTTACTGTTTGGTAAACTTCACCTGGGATCCCTGCCTCTTGTCTGCTCTGCTTTCTACCTGCCTTTCTTCTCTGCCTGCCTGCCCTCCCTGATCTCTGCCCTGTGCTGAATGCTGTAGGTTGAGTCTCTGCTCACACTCATGCCCCTCCAGACTCTTGCCCTTTATGCTCGTTGTTATTACTGTCATTAGCCTGGCACTCCCGCCTGCCGGAAGGAAGCCTGCTGTTCTAACCAGCATCTGCAGCCGTTGCCCTCCTGCTTGTCTGTCCCTGACAGCCCTTCATTCAGAGGTCAGAACAGCAGTGAGGATGCTGCCCTCCTAGGGTTTCCCAGTGGCCCGGGAAAGATGGTACCCACTGAACACGAAGCAGGCCACGTGAGGCGGGGTTTGCAAATCCCGCCATATCCTGGTTCCCAATAAGCCCCATATCCTGAGGATATGCTCTAAGAGGACTCATTTTATGTGGTGCGTGTGGGTCAGATTTACCAAGTGAATATTCACTCCCCATGGAAGTGCCTTTTACACTGAAGACTTTGGGTCGTTACCCATTATTTCTAGTATTCTTTTTCTAACAAAGATTTTACTTATGTATTGGACACACACAAAGACCACAAGCATGGGGAGGGGCAGAGGGAGAGGGAGAACCAGGCTCACCCACGGAGCAGGGAGCCCGATGCAGGGCTCGATCCCAGGACCCCGGGATCATGACCTGAACTGAAGGCAGATGCTTAGCCGACTGAGCCACCCAGGCGCCCCTATTTCTAGCAATCTTGATTCATTCATTCTTTCGACAACTCTTTCTGGAACACCCACTACAGGCTGGGCACGATGCTACTGGCTGAAGATATAACAGCAAGAACAAAGTCATCACTGTCCTCATGGAACTTAGAATCTAGTGAAGGAGACAATGAAATACAGAATGATAAATATGTCTTCAGATGAATTTGAGAACCTTCCCACACTCCACAATCTATAAATTCCCTCCCTGTGTCTGGCTCTGCCGGTATCTTTATCGTTACCTCTGTGTTCATTGGGCTTTCCCAGTATTTGTCAGGGTAAATTTCTTTCTGTTTCCTGTCCTCAAATGTCCAATGTCTTTCCGAACTCTTCTCATTCTCAGCTGATGACCCTGCTTGGTGCTTCTCCGAGAATAGGAGGCAGGAGAGAACTCTCTCCCATCCCCCACTGCCACTGCGTGGCAGCCCACTTCTCCTTCTGGGGAGGATCCCTGGGCTTCTCAACCACCCGAAGTCATCACTCCAAGGGCTGCCCTCCCTCTTCTGCAGCATCACTCTCCTCTCTACTTGATTATCCCAGCAGCATGCGAGCATGCTGTAATTTCTTCCAGCCTAAAACAAGCTTTCCTTAGCTCCTCCTCCCCCACCAGTGTCTGCCCTTCTCTGCATCCCTTTACAGCAAAGCATCTCAAAATATGGTGATGGTCTGTCTTCACCATCTCTTCCACTTCCCCACCTATTCCTTTTTCTTCTATTAATTCAGATTAAACTACTTAATTTTTGCAATTCATTCTTCTTCTTCTTCTTTTCTTTTTTTTAGGGAGGAACAGAGGGAGAGAGAGAACCTTAAGCAGGCTCTAGGCCCAGCTTGGAGACCGACAGGCAACTTGATCTCAGGACGCTGAGATCATACCCTAAGCCAAAATCAAGAGTCGGATGCTTAACTGACTTGAGTCACCAGTGCCCCTGAAATTCATTATTTTGAATTGGTAATACATTCACAAGTGCAAGAAGAAAATTTCCAGTGGCTCTGTTGGTTGGACATCTGCCTTCAGCTCAGGTCACGGTCTTGGGGTTCTGGGATTGGGCCCTGCGTCGGACTCCCTGCTTGGTGGGGGTCGTCTTCTCCCTCTGCCCCTCACTCTGTTCATGCTCTCTCTCTCTCAGATAAATTTGTTGAAAAATCTTTAAAAAAAGAAGTTTCCAATATATAAAAAGATATAAGTGAAAATTCTCATTTTTTTGTATTTTATTTTTTTCTAAAGATTTTTATTTATTTATTTGACAGAGATCACAAGTAGGCAGAGAGTCAGGCAGAGAGAGAGAGGAAGGGAAGCAGGCTCCCCGCCAAGCAGAGAGCCCGATGTGGGGCTTGATCCCAGGACCCTGGGACCATGACCTGAGCCCAAGGCAGAGGCTTTAACCCACTGAGCCACCCAGGCACCCAAATTCTCTTTTTTTAAAGGATTTTATTTATTTATTTGACAGAGACACAGCTAGAGAGGGAACATAAGCAGGGGAAGTGGGAGAGGGAGAAGCAGGATCCCCACTGAGCAGGGAGAAATGCGGGGCTCAATTCTAGGACCCTGGGATCATGACCTGAGCCACCCAGGCACCCCCAAATTCTCATTCTTTCCCCTGTCCACCATCATTCCAGTTCCCATCCCATCCAATCAGTGTGACTATTTTCTATGCATTCTTCCAGTTTATGCACGCACAAGCAAATAGTAATATAAATTCCATATTCCCCCATGTGTGTGGTTTGGTTTTTTTTTAAAGATTTTATTTATTTGTCAGAGAGAGAGCACAAGCAGGGGGAGCTGCAGGCAGAGGGAGAAGCAGGCTTCCTGCTGAGCAAGAAGCCGGATTTGGAACTCAATCTGAGGACCCTGGGATCATGCCCTGAGCCAAAGGCAGACACTGAACCACCCAAGCCCCAAGCATCCCTCCCCCATGTATTTTACATAAAAGTTGTCATACTGTGTATGCTGTTTTACATTTTTCCTTTTTTTAAAGATTTTATTTATTTATTTGACAGAGAGAGACACAGTGAGAGAGGGAACACAAGCAGGGGGAGTGGGAGAGGGAGAAGCAGGCGTCCCACTGACCAGAGAGCCCGATGCGGGGCTTGATCCCAGGACGATGGGATCATGATTCAAGCCGAAGGCAGACAATTAACAACTGAGCCACCCAGGTGCCCCTACATCTTTCCTCTTTGACTTAACAAAGTATTTTTGCTATTTTGGTTTATCAATGAATAGGGATCTTCATCACCCTTTTTTATGCAGCTTCATCATATTCTTTTTTTTAAAAGATTTTATTTTTATTTATTTTAGAGAGAGAGTGAGCATGAGCAGAGGGAGGGGCAGAGGGAAAGGGAGAAGCAGGCTCTCTGGTGAGCAGGGAGCCCAATGAGGGGCTCCATTCCAAGACCCCGAGATTATGAACCAAGCAGAAAGCACTCACTTAACTGACTGAGCCATTCAGGTGCCCCATAGCCTCATCATATTCTGACATATAAATGTCCTCCCAATCTCTGAGCCTACTCCCTTCAGGCTTTTGCCCCAGCGGCCCTGCTGAAATTCCTCTTGTCAGGGATACCTGTGACCTTCATGTTTCCAAAGCCAAAGTTCAGTTGTCAATGTCATTTTACTTGGTGATCAGCAGCCTTTGTTACAGTTGATCATGTTCTCTTCTAGAAACTTTTCTTAACTGACTTTTTTTAAAATAAAGATTTTATTTATTTATTTATCTGACAGACAGACATCACAAGTAGGCAGAGAGGCGGGCAGAGAGAGAGGAGGAAACAGGCTCCCCAGTGAGCAGAGATCCCAATGTGGCGTTCCATTCCAGGACTCTGAGATCATGACCTGAGCTGAAGGCAGAAGCTTTAACCCACTGAGCCACCCAGGTGCCCCTCTTAACTGACTTTTTAAAAAAGATTTATTTACCTGTTTTATTTTATTTTAAAGACTTACTTTATTTATTTATTTGAGAGAGAGAGAGAGCACACAAGTGAGTGGGGGCAGGGACTGAGGGAGAAGGACAAGCAGACTCCATACTGAGCAGGGAGCCTGACATGGGACTCGATCCCACGACCCTGGGACCCTGGGATCACTGCCTGAGACAAAGGCAGACGTCAACCAACTGAGCCAACCAGGCATCCTTTATTTACCTGTTTTAGAGAGAGAGAGAGAGCATGGGTGTGCTGAGGAGCAGAGAGAGAGGGAAAAGGAGACTCCATGCTGAGCCTGCAGTCCAATGTGGGGCTCTATCCCAGGACCCTGAGATGGTGATCTGAGCCAAAATCAAGAGTCAGATTGATTTGATTTTGGCTGAGACTGAGACCCCCAGGTGCCCTCTCACCTGACTTTTAAAATACTACACTGTGCTGATTTTTGTCCTACCACACTGATTCCTCCCTCTCAGGCCCCTTTGCTAGCTCCTCATCTCCTGACGGCCGCAGCTTGGCCCTCTTCTCTACCTGTGGTCACACCCCAGGGGATATTCAGTGTCTGGGCTTTAAATGTCTCTCTATCTCTCTCTTTTTTTTTTTTTCTAAAATAGATAGATAGTCATTTTTTTCCCTGATGACTCCTACATTTTTGTCTGCAATCCAGCCTTTTCCCTCCTTCCAGACTTTTCTATTGCAAATCTCCCTCTCCCTTAGCACTTCCTCTCTTTTAAATGGCGTCTTTATTCTTCAGTTGGTCAGGACAAAAACCTTGGAGTCATCCTTTTTTTTTTTTTTTAATGTTTGTATAGCTGGCTAGTATTTTCTTTTATTCAACTTTATTATCTTTAAGTAATAGGTATACAAATATAATACATATGTATGTGACACTGGGTGGCTCAGTCAGTTAGGCGTCTGCCTTCTGCTCAGGTCATGATCCCAGGTTCCTGGGGTCCAGTCCCATGTCAAGCTCCATGCTCAGCGGGGAGGGGACTTCTCTCTCTCTCTCAAATAAATAAATGAAAAATTTTAAAAATACATATTTATATTATATATAAATATAACTTGACATACATATAAAGTTTGACACACAAGGTATTATATGTGTGATAGTTATGTACGATAGATATAAGAAAATAAATTTAATATCTGTAAACCCACCACCCAACCCAAGGACTAGGAAGTTGCCAATAACTTGTATCTGTGGGATTCCCCATCCTCTCACTCCCCTCCCTATAATCACTCTCTCCAATTTTTATTATTCCCTTGTTTTTTATTTATTTTTTCTAAAGATTTTATTTATTTGTCGGAGGGAGAGAGAGAGCAGGTACAAGCAGGGAGAGCAGCAGGCAGAGGGAGGGGGAGAAGTAAGTGCCGTGTAGAGCAGGGAGCCCAATGTGGGATTCGATTCCAAGACCTTGGCATAAGGACCCAAGCCAAAGGCAGATGCTTCACCGACTGAGCCACCCAGGTGTCCCATTCCATTATTTTTTAAAATATAATTTTCTCACACATGGATGTAAGCTTAAATATACTTGTTAGTCTTGTCGATTTTCAAGCTTGATAAAAAATGGTATGATATGTTGTCTTCTGGTATATGTTTGTTTTTTCATTCATTATGATGTTTCCAAGATTTACCCATATTGTTGCAAGTAGCTGAAGTTCATGAAACACTTTGAGTTCATACACTTACATTGGAAGGTAATGGGCCACTGTGTGAGTATGTCAAATAAATCATTGTCTATTCTCCTATTGATGGATTTATGAATCGTTTCTTTTTTTTTCTCTTTTATAAACATTATTGCTATGAGAATTCCTGTATTTGTCTCCCACATGTGTGCAAGAGTTTCTCTGGAGTGTGTATCTAGCAGTGAAAGGGCTATGTTGTGAAGCATAAGAACACTAATCTTTGAGAGAGAAGGCCAAATTGTTTTTCAACTTACACTCCTACCATTGATATTTGAGTCCCCATTAATTTACATTTTAACACTTATATTTTGAGACTTCTTAAGTTTTACCAATCCAGTAGGTGTATAATAGTATTTCATTGTGGTTTTATTTGGCATTTCTATAATTATTAGTGCAGTTGAAAATCTTTTCATATTCTGATTAGCCTTTTGAATGTCCTCTTCTGGGAAATGCCTAATCATTTGGGTTGTTTGTATTTTTCTTATTGATTTGTAGGAGTTCTTTATATATTCTGGATACTAATCTTTTGTCTGCTTTGTATGTTGCAAATATATTCTCTTTTGTGAGACATTTGTGACCTATACTTTACTTTTTTCATGATGTCTTTTGATTGTCAAGAGTTCTCTATTTTATCATAGGCATATTTATCATTTATGGTCATGCTTTTTGAATCTTGTATAAAAAATCACTCCCAGGGGCACCTGGTTGGCTCAGTGGGTTAAAGCCTCTGCCTTAGGCTTGGGTCATGGTCTCAGGGTCTTGGGATCGAGCCCTGCATTGGGCTCTCTGCTCGGCAGGGAGCCTGCTTCCTCCTCTCTGCCTGCCTCTCTGACTACTTGTGATCTCTATCAAATAAATAAATAAAATCTTAAAAAATGTTTATAGAAACACAATTGATTTTCAATATTGGTTTTAGAGCCGACTACTTCGATAAGCTCTCTCTTCTGTATAATTTTTCTTTAGACTTTTGGGATTTTCTACAATCATGTCATCTGCAGCAGATGGCATTTTGCTTTTTCCTTTCCAATACTATGCCTGTAATTCCCTTTTCTTGTGCTGGCCAGGACCTTTAGTACAATGTCGAATATAAGCAGTAATAGCTGGCATGTTTCTTTTGTTCCTGATTTTAAAGGAAATGCTTCCAATGTTTTCCCAGGAAGAATAATGTTTGCTGTGTTGTTTTTTGTAAAAAAAAAATTTATTAAGTTAAGGAAAATCCCTTTTATTCCAAGTTTGCTAAGAGGTTATCAAGTATGGGTTGTTGAATTAGATGCTCTTTAAAGCTCATTTTTATTGTGAAATACAACACACATAAAGACAAATGCAATGAAACATAAATGTAAAATATATTGAATACTTATAAACAGAATACGTACAGAAAGAATACTCATGTGACTACCAAACAAGCTAACAAAAAGAACCTTACAAATATTTGAAAAGGACTTGTGTGTCCCTATTTCCTCATACATCATTCCTTCCTCACCATAGGTAAGTGATATTCTGACTTCTATGGTAATCACTTATTCACTTTTCTTAATAGTTTCCTCCTATGTGTGTGCATTCCTTAACAGTATAGTTTTTTTGGTTTGCTTTTTTTAAAAGATTTTATTTATTTATTCGGCAGACAGAGATCACAAGTAGGCAGAGAGGCAGGCAGAGAGAGAGGGGGAGGCAGGCTCCCAGCTGAGCAGAGAGCCCGATGCGGGGCTCGATCCCAGGACCCTGGGATCATGATCTGAGCCGAAGGCAGAGGCTTTAACCCACTGAGCCACCCAGGTGCCCCTTTTGGTTTGCTTTTGAAGATATATGTATAATAATGCTGTATGTATTTGCTATGTATCTAGAAGTGGAATCAATGCATCTTAAGACATCTTCCACTTTATTAGATAATGCTAATTTTCTAAGATTTCCAAAGTGGTTTAACCTCTTGTATTCTCATTAACTGTATATGAGAGTTGCTTTTACTCAGTAGTCTTGTCAACACTTGTTATTTTCAGACTTTATTTTTAGCTATTCAGGTGCATACAATGATATTTGATTATGGCTTTAATTTGCATTGGTTTGATTACTAATGAAGTTGAGCACCTTCTCATGTTTGTTGACCTTGTGAATTTCCTCTTGTGAAGTGTTAATTGAAATCTTTATTTTTTTTTAAAGATTTTATTTATTTATTTGTTAGAGAGAGAGAGCGAGCGAGCACAGGCAGACAGAGAGGCAGGCAGAGGCAGAGGGAGAAGCAGGCTCCCTGCTGAGCAAGGAGCCTGATGTGGGACTCGATCCCAGAACTCTGGGATCATGACCTGAGCCGAAGGCAGCCGCTTAACCAACTGAGCCACCCAGGCGTCCCTAATTGAAATCTTTATCTCGTGCTTATAATTTCTATTGTAGGAGTTGGTTTTTTCCTATTAATTTGTAGGAGTTCTTTATACATCCTGGATATATCTTTTGTCAGTTACATGTTATAAATACCTCCTTCTATTCTGTGGCCTGTCTTGATGAACAGATGTTCTTGATTTTAATATAGTCAAATGGATCAATTTTTTTCTTCATACTGTACTTGAGTCTCAGAAACTGCTTCTTGGGGGCACCTGGGTGGCTCAGTGGGTTAAGTCTCTGCCTTTGGCTCAGGTCATGATCTCAAGGTCCTGGGATCAAGCCCCACGTCGGGCTCTCTGCTCAGCGGGGAGGCTGCTACCTCCTCTCTTTCTGCCTGCCTCTCTGCCTACTTGTGATCTCTCTCTCTGTCGAATAAATAAATAAAATAAAAAAAAAAAGAAAATTAAAAAAAAAAGAAAATGCTTCTTTACCCTGAATTCATGAAAATAGTCTATACTATCTTCCCCAAGGTTTTTAATCTGCCTTTTACATTTAGCTTATAGTGAGGTGGAATAATTTTTGTGTATGGCTTAAGGTAGGGGTTTGGTTTTATTTTTTCATATAGACACACAATTGTCACAACAACATTGAAAAGTGTCCTTTTCCTCCTGCTCAAAAGTGCAAATTCTATCATAAATCAAATGTCTATATATGTGTAAATCTGTTTTGATTTGTATTGTGTCCCCGTAGTCAATCTGTCTATCTTGTGTCAATACTACACTATCTTAATTATTATGGCTTTATAATTATGTCATGGTATCTGGTAAGGCAAGTTTCTACACCTCGTTAATCTTCAAGAGGAGGTTCTTGGGCTTTTGTTTGTCCATGTAAATTTTAGAATCAGTTTCCCAGTTCTATACACTCACAAAAAGCCTGCTGGTATTTTGATTAGTATTGCACTAGAATCTTTAAATCACTTTAGGGAGAATTGACATCTTCATGATATTGAGATTTCTAATCCATGAATATGATGATATCTCTTCACTTATGTTAGTCTTCTTCAATGTCTTACAATAAATTATAATTTGCTGTATACAGGTCTTACACATATTTTGTTATATTTATTTGTCGGTATTTGGTATTTCTCATACTATTACAGGTGGTAATTTAAAAAACTATTTATCATCTAACTATTGTTCATATATGGATATATATTTGATTTTGTATATTTTTGGTCAAGCAAACTTGTTAAGCTCTTATGCTTATAATTTATTTGTGGATTCTTGTGAATTTTCTACACATGCTATCACATTTTAATATTTTCCATAGGTGATAACAGCTTTGTTTCCTTTTTATCTAATCCTTTTACCCTTCTTTCCCCTTGTCTTAGTGCTGTGGATCCCCATTACAAGACTGAATAGAATTATTGATACCAGGCATTCCTTTATCATATTAACAAGTTCCCTTCCAGTTTTCTAAAATATTTTTTAATCACAAATGGATTTTGATTTCATTACATACTTTTTTTTTAAAGATTTTATTTATTTTTTTGTCAGAGAGAGAGCAGGAGCGAGCACAGGCAGACAGAGTGGCAGGCAGAGGAAGAGGGAGAAGCAGGCTCCCTGCTGAGCAAGGAGCCTGATGTGGGACTCGATCCCAGGATGCTGGAATCATGACCTGAGCCGAAGGCAGCCGCTTAACCAACTGAGCCACCCAGGCATCCCCATTACATACTTTTTTCTGTATTTATTGAGATGATTGTGTGATTTATTTCTTTAATCTAGCAATATGATGAATAAAATGAATGTATAGGGGTGCCTGGGTGGCTCAGTGGGTTAAAGCCTCTGCCTTGGGCTCAGGTCATGATCTCAGGGTCCTGGGATCGAGCCCCGAGTCGGACTCTCTGCTCAGCAGGGAGCCTGCTTCCCCCTCTTTCTCTGCCTGCCTCTCTGCCTACTTGTGATCTCTCTCTGTCAAATAAATAAATAAAATCTTTAAAAATAAAATAAAATAAAATGAATGTATATTCTAATATTAAGCTACCCTTAAATTCTTTTTTTTTTTTAAAGATTTTTATTTATCAGAAAGAAACAGAGCGAGGGAGGGAACACAAGCAGGGGAAGTGGGAGACAGAGAAGCAGGCTTCCTGTGGAGCAGGGAGCCCAATGCGGGGCTCGATCCCAGGACCCTTGGGTCATGACCTGAGCCAAAGGCAGATGCTTAACGACTGAACCACCCAGGCACCCCTACCCTTAAATTCTTTACATAAATTCAAGTTAGTCTTGGTGTATTATCTTTTTGCACATTGCTGGATTCAATTTCCTAGTGTTTTGTGAGGTGTTTTTTTGAAGATTTTATTAATTTATTTGACAGACAGAGATCACAAGTAGGCAGAGAGGCAGGCAGGCAGAGAGACAGAAAGAGAGAGGAAGCAGGCTCCCCATTGAGCAGAGAGCCCGATTGCGGGGGCTTGATCCCAAAACCCTGGGATCATGACCTGAGTCGAAGGCAGAGGGTTAACCCACTGAGGCACCCAGGTGCCCCAATTTCCTAGTGTTTAACTGAAGATTTTTGCATCTCTGTTAATAAGTGAGATTGGTCTATCATTTTCTTTTCTGTTATTGCCCTTTTCTGGTTTGAGAGCAATTCTAGCCCCATATAATGAGTTGAGGACAGTCCTTTCCTTTCCTGTTTTTGCAAAAGTTTATACAAAATTAAAATGAACTGCATTTAGGCAGTTTGGTGCAACTTCCTGTATAATGTTGTTCTTAACTCTTCTTTCATACTTCACATCTAATCCATTTGCAAATTTTGTTTATTCTAGCTTTAAATTAAATTCCAAATCCAAATACTTCTCACCTCCACCGCCACCACCCTCGTCTAAGCCACCACCATCTCTCCCTTGGAGAATTTCTGTGGCCTCCTAATTGGACTCATTTGTTTCAGTCTACACAGTCATCATATTAAAAAATATTTTTTTTAGGTATTCTCTACACCCAATATGGGCCTCAAGCTCACAACCCCGGGATCAAGTCACATGCTCCACTGACTGAGCCAGCCAGGTGCCCTGCAGCCATGCTATTTTAAACATATAGGTCAGATTCTGTTACTTGTCTGCTCAAATCCTCCACTGGCCACTCATCTCACTCTGAGTAAGGAGCAGAGTCCTTACAATGGTCCAGGAGGCGTGATAGGATTTGGCCACCTTGTTCTCTCTCTGACCTCATCCCTTACATCTCTCCTTTTGCTCCCTCTGCTCTAGCCACACAGGCCCCCTTGATGTTCCTGAAACACCTCAAGTATGTTCTCATCTCAGAGCCTTTGCATTTGTTGTTTGCTCTGCCTGGCACACAGCCCCCACAGAAATCTACATGACTTGCTCCTTTTTCTTTTTAAGAGATTTTCTTTATTTATTTGAGAGAGAGAGAGAGAGATTGAGAGCATGAGCTGAGGGGAAGAGCAGAGGGAGAGGGAGAAGCAGACTCCCTGCTATCAGGGAGCCCGAGGTGGGTCTGGCTCCCCGGACCCTGGGATCATGCCCTGAACCGAAGGCAGATGCTTAACTGACTGAGCCACCCATTAATGTACATATGTATGTATTACCTGAGTCTCAACACAAGAATGTAAATACCAAGAAGGCAGGTATTTTATCTATGTGCCTAGTAGCTAGAACAATGCTTGGCAACAAGAGGTGCTCAGTAATACCTTTTGAATCAACGGTGAATATTTTATTGTGTGTCTGACTCCTTGGTGTCAGTCAGTTTCTCTAGTTTTATTTCCGTACATTCTGTTTTCTAACCTTAGCATTAAAAAACAGAGCACCTGGCACATGGCCTTATACATAACTGTCAGTTAGTAATAAGTGAATAAATGAATGTCACATCCTAGGCTTTGCTGAAGCTTAATGAGCTCCCATCCTCCTGTTGGAGAGCTTTTTTAGTTTTCCGCACTTTCCCTCATCTCTATTCCTTTCTTTTTTCACATCTCCTCCTCCCCTTCACTGTCCTTTTTCCAAAAAGATTTATTCATTTATTTTGTGGGGGGAAGGGCAGAGGGAGAGACTCTTTAAGCAGACTCCCCACTGATGACCCTGAGATCATGACCTGAGCTGGAACCAAGTCTGGATGCTCAAGGGACAGAGCCACCTGCTCTTTTTCTAATCTCACTTCTCTAGTCCATCTCCCTCTCCTTTCTTTCTCCAAATTTTCTTTTTCTACATATTTATTGTTCTATCATCTTCTCTCCTTACTCCTCTTTCTCTGTTTCATAAAACATTAAACTCAGACTTCGCCTTAGGAAATCTGTTGTCTAGGGGCAGCTGGGTGACTCAGTTGGTTAGGCGACCAACTCTTTATTTTATTTAATTTTAATTTATTTATTTGAGAGAGAGACAGTGAAAGAGCATGAGAGGGGAGAAGGTCAGAGGGAGAAGTAGACTCCCCGTGGAGCTGGGAGCCCGATGCAGGACTAAATCCCGGGATTCTGGGATCATGACCTGAGCTGAAGGCAGTTGCTTAACCAACTGAGCCACCCAGGTGCCCTAGACAACTGACTCTTGATTACGGCTCAGGTGATGATCTTGTGGGTTTAGGATGGAGCCCCCTATCAGGCTCCACACTGAATATTGAACCTGCTTGGGATTCTCTCTCTCCCTCTGTCCCTCCCCACCCCCTCTACACACTCACTCATATGCTCTCCTCTCTCTCTTAAAAAAAAAATTCTGTTGGGGCACCTCGGTGGTTCAGTGGGTTAAAGTCTCTGCATTTGGCTCAGGTCATGATCCCAGGATCCTGGGATCGAGCCCCACATCGGGCTCTCTGCTCAGCGGGGAGCCTGCTTCCTCCTCTTTCTCTCTCTCTCTCTCTCTGCCTACTTGTGGTCTCTGTCTGTCAAATAAATAAATAAAATAAAATCTTAAAAAAAATTCTGTTGTCTAGGGGCACCTCGCTGGCTCATTCTGTGGAGGGTGTGACTTTTGATCTTGGGGTTCGTTCAAGTCCCACGTTGGGTGTAGAGATTACTTAAAAAATAATAAAATCTAAAAAAATATTCTGTTGTCTCTTCTCTCACTTCATAGATACAGAGGAGAACAACACAATAAATTTTAAGGTCATGACTTATTTAAGGCTGAATCAGGACTCGATCTCAGGTTATCTCTTTCTCCCTCTTACCTCTGTCCTTTCTGCTTTTTCCTCTTTCTTTTGTTTCAAGATTTTATTTTTTAAAATAATCTCTATATCCAACATGGGGCTCAAACCCGGAGATCAAGTCACAGGTGCCAATGGCTGAGACAGCTGACACCCCTTTTTCTTCTCTTTCTTTTTTTTTTTTAAGATTTTGTTTATTTATTTGACACAGAGAGAGATCACAGGTAGGCAGAGAAACAGGCAGAGGGAGAGGGAGAAGCAGACTTCCCACTGAGCAGAGAGCCCGATGCAGGGCTCAATCCAGGGACCCTGAGATCATGACCTGAGCCAAAGGCAGATGTTTAACTGAATGAACCACCCAGACGCCCCTTTCCTTCTCTTTCTTAACAAAGTATCAAAATCAGGCAAACTTGCATCTGTCAGCTCCACCACCTACACTGACCTTCAGTAAATTATTTAACTTCCGTGATACTCAGTGTCCTCACAGGTTAGTGAAGATATTAATAAACACCTCAAAGGATTGTTGTAAAAATTGGATATCAACAACAACACTCTATGGCTAACATCATACTTAGTGGTGAGAAACTAGAAGCTTTCTCACTAAGATCAGGTATAAGGCAAGGATGTCCCTTCTCACCCCTCCTCTTCAACACTGTACTGGAAATCCCTGCTAATGTATTAAGGTTAAAAAAAGGGAGGGCGCCTGGGTGGCTCAGTTGGTTAAGCTTCTGCCTTCGACTTGGGTCATGATCCCAGGGTCCTCGGATCAAGCCCCATATTGGGCTCCCTGCTCAGTGGGGTGCCTGCTTCTTCATTAAAAAAGAAAAAAGAAAAGCTTAAAAAAAAAAGGACTACTCTACAACCCAGCAATTGCACTACTAGGTATTTACCTCAAAGATACAAATGTATTGATACGAAGGGGCACGTGCACCCCACTGTTTATTGCAGCAGTGTCCACAGTAGCCAAACTCTGGAAAGAGCCCAGATGTCCATTGGCAGATGAGTGGATAAAGAAGATGTGGTATAGATATATACAGTGGAATATTATGCAGCCATCAAAAACAAATGAAATCTTGCCATTTGCAACAATGTGGATGGAACTAGAGGGTATTATGCTGAGTGAAATAAGTCCACCAGAGAAAGACAATTAGTATATGATTTCACAGAAACAAAACAGAGGACCACAGGGGTTGGGATGGAAAAACAAAACGATGAAATCAGAGAGGAAGACAAATCACAAGACACACGTAAACATAGGAAACAAACTGAAGGGAGTGCCTAGGTGGCTCAGTTGGTTAAGTGTCTGCCTTCAGCTCAGGTCAAGATCCCAGGGTGCTGGGATTGAGCCCCACATCAAGCTCCCTGCTCAATAGAGAGCCTGCTTCTCTTTCTCCCTCTGCCTGCCTCTCCCCCTGCTAGCACACTCTCTCTACCTCTCGAATAAACAGAGTCTTCAAAAAAAAAAAAAAAAAAGGGAAGAAACTGAGGGTTGCTGGATGGGAGTGGGGGAGGGAGTAACTGGGTGATGGACAGTAAGAATGGCAAGTGATATAATGAGCCCTGAGTGTTATACACAACTGATGAATCACTGACCTCTATCTCTGATTAACTAATGTGTAACTAATAACACATTATATGTTAATTAATTGAATTTAAATAAAATAGAATTTTTATTTTAAGATTTTATTTATTAGAGAGAGAGAGCAAGCGTGAGAGCACGAGCTCAGGCAGAGTGGTAGGCAGAGGCAGAGTGGTAGGCAGAGGAAGAGGGAGAAGCAGGCTCCCTGCCGAGCAAGGAGCTTGATGTGGGACTCAATCCCAGGATGCGGGGATCATGGCCTGAGCCGAAGGCAGCCGCTTAACCAACTGAGCCACCTAGGCGTCCCAAAATAGAATTTTTAAAAAGGAAATAAAACATGTACAGATTGGGAACAAAGACATCAAACTGTCTTTTTTTGCAGATGACATAATCATTTATGTAGGGCATCTGAAAGAATTGACCTCCTGGAATTAATAAGGAAGTATGGCAAGGTTTGGGGCTCCTGGGTGGCTCACGGGGTGTAGTAAGCAGTTCTTGATCTTAGGGTTTGTAAGTTCGAGCCCCAAGTTGGGTATAATGATTGCTTAAAAATAAGATCTTAAAACAGAAAACAAACAAACAAACAAAAAGTCAATTGCTTTCCTATGTACCAACAATGAACAAGTAGAATTTGACATTTAAAACATAACAACATTTACATTAGCACGTCTCAACATGATATATTTAGGCATAAATCTAACAAAATACCCATCAGATCTATATGAGAAAAACTATAAAACTCTGATGAACAAAATCAAAGGAGAATTACGTAAATGGAGCAATAATTCACATGTATGGCTAAGAAGACTCAATATTATCAAGATATCAGTTCTTCCCAACCTTACCTATAGATCAATGCAATCCCAATCCCAGCAAGTTAGTTTATGGATATTAACAAGCTAATTCTAAATTGTATATGGAGAGGCTAAAGGCCCAGAATAGCTCAGACAGTACCGAGGGGGAAAACAAAGTTGGGAGGGTAACGCTGTCTGATTTCAAGACTTACTTATTATAAAGCTACAGTAATCAAGGCAGTGGAGTATTGGTGAAAACAGACAAACAAATCAGTGAACCAGAATTGAGAGCCCAGAAATAGACACCCATATATACAGTCAAAGAACTTTCGCCAAAAGAGCAAAAGCAAAAAGATTGATCAAAGATCTTTTCTTCACTTTCAGCGACTGTGAAGCTGGGAAGATCCTGGCCTGGCCTAGGATGTTGGATCTCACTGTCCTAGCTCTTCGACCTCTCTTTGAAGCCCCTCAATAAAATGGTTTGATCCTCCATACCGCCTCCCCCCGAAAAAAGACAATCTCTTCAACAAACCATGCTAGAACAACTGCACATTCACAGTGTTTGGTCCATGGTCAAAGGAACGAGACTGATACAAAGCAAAAGTCAAGCAAAGGTTTATTTTGCACCAGCACCGAGAATCAAACTGACAGGCCAGGGCTGTCTCTTACAAAGAGGCGACCCGTCCCTGCCTCACAGACTAACTTTTTTTTTTTTCAAAAAAATTTTTTTTATTATTTAAGCTTTATTTAAACATATAATATAACCCCACCCCCCTCTCCCAACCCCTCTCCCCCCACCCACTTCAGTTTGTTTTATGACATTAAGAGTCTCTTTTGGTTTGTCTCCCTCCCAATCCCATCTTGTTTCATTTTTACTTTTCCTACCACCTTAACTCCCACCCCCGTTGCATCTCCACTTCCTCATATCAGGGAGATCATGTGATAGTTGTCTTTCTCCAGTTGACTTATTTCGCTAAGCATAATATGCTCTAGTTCCATCCATGTCGTCGCAAACGGTAAGATTTCATTTCTTTTGATGGCTGCATAGTATTCCATTGTATATATATACCACCTCTTCTTTATCCATTCATCTGTTGATGGACATCTAGGTTCTTTCCATAACTTGGCTATTGTGGACATTGCTGCTATAAACATTCGGGTACACGTGCCCCTTTGGATCACTATGTTTGTATCTTTAGGGTAAATACCCAGTAGTGCAATTGCTGGGTCATAAGGTAGCTCTATTTTCAATTTTTTGAGGAACCTCCGTGCTGTTTTCCAGAGTGGTTGCACCAGCTTGCATTCCCACCAACAGTGTAGGAGGGTTCCCCTTTCTCCACATCCTCACCAGCATCCGTCATTTCCTGACTTGCTCATTTTAGCCATTCTGACTGGTGTGAGGTGGTATCTCATTGTGGTTTTGATTTGTATTTCCCTGATGCCCAGTGATGTGGAGCACTTTTTCATGTGTCTGTTGGCCATCTGGATGTCTTCTTTGCAGAAATGTCTGTTCATGTCCTCTGCCCATTTCTTGATTGGATTATTTGTTCTTTGGGTGTTGAGTTTGCTAAGCTCTTTGTAGATTTTGGATACTAGCCCTTTATCTAATATATCGTTTGCAAATATCTTCTCCCATTCTGTCAGTTGTCTTTTGGTTTTGTTCAGACTAACTTTTATAGAGCAAAGGCCATGTGGTTGGGCCTGGCCACACACAGGTGGCCAATGAGATTGCAACACACAGAGAAAGCTGCACAGTCATGCTAGGTCACACACGGGTGGCCAATTAAATTACAGTTTACCCCATAGTAGCTGTTTGAACTAGCCTATCACCTTGGTCAGAATTGGTGCCCAAAAGGCAGGGCCCACACTCCTTGGTAGCTAGGGAGACAGTATGCGCCCGCACTGATTGGATGTCTCCACCTGGCCCTACTCATCCCTGCACTCGGGCTCTCTTATCTCCACCTGACCTGACCCACCCTTGTATTTGGGCTGTTATCAGGGACTGGTCTACCATATTCTACTGGTTTCCCTGGCTTGCTTTTAAGTAAGTTCCCCTGGTGGGGGGGCAGGGTCAGTTTAAGTTTTACTGCGTAAACAACAAAATCACTGTTTAACCAGATGGAATCGCTCTGGCTAACTAAGCCCTTACAACAGAAAGAAAGAAAGAGAGAAAGAATGAATGAATTTAGACACAGAGTTTATTATACACTTCACAAAATTTAACTCAAAATGGATCACAGACCTAAATGTAAAATGGAAAACTATAAAACTCCTGGGAGATAGCAGAGGGAAATATAGATGACCCTTGAGCATGGCAATGTCTTTCTTAGGTGTAACACCAAAGACACAATCTATTAAAGAAATAATTGAGGGCACCTGAGTGGCTCAGTCATTAAGCATCTGCCTTCAGCTCAGGTGATGATCCCAGGGTCCTGGGAAGAGCCCCACATTGGGCTCCCTGCTCAGCAGGAAGCCTGCTTCTCCCTCTCCCACACCCCCTGCTTGTGTTCCTGCTCTCACTGTCCCTTTCTCTCTGTCAAATAAATAAAATCTTTTTTTTTTTAAAGAAAGAAATAATTAATAAACTGGACTTAAAGAATATAAAAAGTCTTCTGCTCGGGCTCCTGGGTGGCTCAGTGGGTTAAAGCCTCTTCCTTCGGCTCAGGTCGTGATCTCAGGGTCCTGGGATTGAGCCCCGCATTGGGTTCTCTGCTCAGCGGGGAGCCGGCTTCCTCCTTTCTCTCTGCCTGTCTCTCTGCCTACTTGTGATCTCTACTTGTCAAATAAATAAAATCTTTTTAAAAAATCTTCTGCTCTACAATAGAACAATTAGAAGAGAATTAGAAGACCATCCACAGACTGGTAGATAATATTTGCAAAAGACACATCTGAAAAAGGACTATTATCCAAAATACATAAAGAAGTCTTAAAACTCAACAAATAAGAAAACAAACAACCCAATTAAAAAATGGGCCAAAGACCTTAACAGATACCCTACCAAAGACACACAGATGGCAAGTAAGCATAAAAGGTGTTCCACATCATATGTCATCAGGGAAATGCAAATTAAAACAACAGTGAAATACCACTACACACCTACTAGAATGGTCAAAATCTGGAACACTGACAAGAGCAAAAGCTGGCCAGGAAGTGGA
This sequence comes from Taxidea taxus jeffersonii, assembly GCA_003697995.1. Lineage (NCBI taxonomy): Eukaryota > Metazoa > Chordata > Mammalia > Carnivora > Mustelidae > Taxidea > Taxidea taxus. The sequence goes on from RCUC01042540.1 coordinate 22,879, forward strand.
GGAATAGAAACTGTCATGGGCACCTGGTGGGGCGCGGGGGTGCTCAGTCAGTTAAGCATTCAACTCTTAATTTCTGCTCAGGTCTTGATCTGGCAGAGTCTGTCTCCACACTTGAGCATGGAGCCTACTTGGGGTTCTCTCTCTCCCTCTCACCCTGCCCTCCCTGCACATGCTCTCTTCCTCTCTAACAAAGAAAAAAGTGAACAAACAAAAAGAAACATTCATACATTGTGGATGAGTACAGCCACTTTGGAAGACAGTTTGGTGGGTTCTTACAAAATGAAACATACTCTAAGGTGTCTGGTTGGCTCGGTAGGTCAAGTGTCTGCCTTTGGCTCGTTATGATCCCGGGGTCTTGGGATCGAGCCCCGCATCCAGCTCCTTGCTCAGTGGGGAGCCTGCTTCTCCCTCTTGCTTGTGCTCTCTCCCTCAATCTCTCTGATAAGTAAATTTCAAAAAATAAATAAATATGAAACATATTCTTACCATATGATCCTTGATGTTTACCCAAAGGAGTAGAAAATTTTGTCTACCCAAAACCCTACACATGAATGTTTATAGCACCTTTATCCATAATTGCCAAAATTTGGAAGCAACCAAGATATCCTTCAGTAAGTAAATAAATAAATAAACAAACTGTGGTACATCCAGACAATGGAAGACTAATGGTGCCAAAAAGAAATGAGCCATTAAGCCATGAAAAGACATGAAGGAGCCTTAAAGTGCAAAAAGCCAATATAAGAAGGCCGCATACAGTATGATTTCCACTCTATGACATTCTGGAAAAGGCAAAACTGTGGAGACAATGAAAAAAAGATCAGTACTTGCAGGGGGATTGGGGGTGGGGAGAGATGCACAGGTAGGGCACAGAGAGTTTTTTGGGCAGTGAAAATACTCTGTATGACATTACACTGATGGATATATGTCATTATACATTATCCAAGCCCACTGAATGTACACCACCAACACTGAACCCTTAGATAAACTATGGACTTTGGGTGATTATGCTGTGGTCAAAACAGGTTCAACTTTGGTTAAAAAAAAAAAAAAAGTACCATTCTGGTGAGTGTTGTTGATGGGGAGGTTATGTATGTGTAGGAGCAGGAAGTATTAGGAGAAATATTTGCACCTTGCTGTCAACATTATTGTAAACCTAAAACTTATCTTTAAAAAATAGTCTTAAAGTTGAACAGATAAAGACATAGCACATAATAGAACATACATGGGCTCTTGTTCTTTCCTCATATTTTCTTTTTCCTTCCCTCACCCTCATTAAATTGATAAGATTTTACTCATTAATTCTTTGGTTCTTTCAAACTTCAGGTGTTTTATTATGCTTTTGATTCCTTCTCTTCACGCTTATGTCATCTCTTCCATTCTTCTTTACTTTTTCCTCTGCCTCTTCCACTCCTTTTTCTCCTTCTCCCCCACCCATCTCCTTTCTCTGTTTCTGCTTCTCATTTGCTACCATAAACCAAGCCATGTGTACCACAACCTTTGAGTTTAAAGTCCCTTCCACTCCAGCAGTCTATCAGTCCTGTAAAATATTCTCTTCATTTATGTTCTTTTTTTTTTCCTTTCTCTTCTTTCCATTGTTTCTTGAATTACTTAACTTCCCTGGACTTCAGTTTTTCCATCTGGAAAATAGAAACAATAACAGATTGTTATAAGCATCAAAGGAATTCAATAAATCTCTTCCTTCAGAGCCCAACACTCTAGAAATGTTAGTTTATTATTTTCCCTAAGGTATCATGGTAACGTTGAAAGATGGCTTCGGGCTCGAAGAGACCTGAGCTCCAGGCAAATCTCTAAATTTTTATGAGCATCAATTTCCTCGTCGGTAAAGCGAAAATAGTAACAGATGCCTTCCTTACACCTAGGGTTTTTTCGTCTCCCAGGAATTAAAAGACTCAATGCACAGGAAAGCCTCACTCTATAAGTACAGGCCATCATCATAAACCGTGTCCGGAAGTCACACTGGGGATGCTGTATAGTTATGAGGATTCAGTGGGATACAATTTTAAAAGATACCTGACCAATAGGAAGCACTTAACACATGTTACCTATTATGACTTCCTTTACTTTTTCCACTTCTTTCCTCTTGCTCCTCAAAAAAAAAAAAAAAAAA